>JASSUY010008978.1:9540-29100 GCA_032466535.1 Forpus xanthops
TTCTTTCAGTTCCTCTTCCCATTCCCCCCCCCCCCCCCCATGAAGTGAGGGGGAAGAAGGTTGGGAGGAGTGAGTGGGCAGGCAGATTGATTTACGCCTGAAACCACGACACAGGTTTTAATTGCATAAATGAAACTTATAGCCAGTTAAGTGCTGAATCTCCAGTGAAATCAATAGGAATCACATAGGTTAGGTGCCTATGAAGGTTCTCTGGTATTTAATGAATCCAAATGATGCAACTACCTTCTACCTTTTAAGAAATCCTTTTTTATTTCTACACACAGGTAGGGAAAGTATTCAAATGTTCAGGATAACCAACTTGAACAAGGATGTTCCTTTTTAGCAGAGTGCTTTTATTGTTGCTATCTCTTTCAGATTTTCCTGTCACTACTTCTAAAAATTGTTTACATACTGATATATTTTGCAGTGTAAACTCTGTTATCAAAACTTCTATACATGGTGCAACATTTCTTGAGATGAGCTTAGTGTTATGGAATTTGAAACAAAGGTTTTGACTGATAGAGCAATCTGGAGTTCAAGATGTTTGTTTCAACTAGCTCTAGGCATGGGGAAGGAAAAACTGTGACTCAATAACACATATTTTTACTTATCTGCTTCCAGTAAGAGGAAATAGAGTCCAGGAATGGTAAAAGAGGCTTCTGTTGGAATGAGATGCTTTGCAAAGACAATCTCAAACTTCTGCTTCATTATTATGAAGTTGCCAATAGAAAACAAGAGATACCCTCAGCTCTGGGTAATTTAGAATCTAACCTAAAGTGCATATATTTAGAATTTTTTCTTAAATTAACTGCACTGTTTATTTTAAATTTGGTAGTCACCATCTTTTACCTTACAGCTTCATGCAGAAGTCATCTGGGAAATAGTAGACCTGGGGTTTGTACTATGTTTTAGTAGAAGGTTAAATGCCATGTCTCCTAGGAAAATACCCTAGTCACCTAATTTAAAGCCAAAGCAGGCTCTGCTAGCCTCTGCAACTCTGTAAATACCATCAAACAGAAGCAAACAGAAAGGAATAGAGTAGTAGGAAGGTTTTGCTCCTTGTTCTTGCTCCCAGAATTGGTTTTGCATTTTACAGTTTGGGATCAAATATACTAAAATCTCCTCTGTTATTGAGCTAGGAGTCCTCAATTTCAAGTGAGTGGACTTTAGGTCTTCTCTGTTTCACTCTCTGTTCTTTTGGTTACGTGACTTTCTCTCCAAGAGAAAGCTTGAAGCTAGCCCTATCTGATTTGGCATATAAGATGTTGATTAGGGCTCTTTTCCGTGTTCACAGTTGGGACTTGGAGGATTTGGACACTGCTCTTGTGTTCTATATGCTAAAGAATTTGATAATTTTTCTTGACTACAGGTGCTGTTAATTGTACAAATACACAAAGATGAAACACTCAGAATATTTTTGAGTTTAATAAGGAACCGTGCTGCAAATTAAAACACTTCCAAATTGGGAGACAAATGCTGAACAGGGTTTTGTGGGTTCAGTTTGGGGATTATCTAAAATGATATTGAAGAGCCTAAATCCTGACTTGGTTTTAAGTATCGATGAGCACTGGCACATTGCCAGTGAAGTTTGACACCAGTCTTTCCGTTACTACCACTTAGATTTAAGGGCAAAAAGTTTTATTATATTTTTTGTGTGGTATTTAATGCTTAAATACTTAAGCTACTCCAGGGTGCATATAAAGAGTTAACAGCTTGGAGATTATTAAAAATAATCAAGCAGCAAGCCGGTGAAGAAAAAAACCCATCAAAATAAAACTGTTAAAATAGGAGGCTACTGCAACTGCAGACTTTTGTAAGAGGGAAGAAATATACCTGCTTACTGTGTCCAATTAAAACACTGGCAGCTGCATTTCTTTCAGTATGAAGCTGATCAGTGTTTTGCAGTGTATGATTATGTTGGAAGTGAAACCTAAAAGTATTAAAGCCAGAATTAGCATATCTTTAAAATCATTTTCTTCTGTGACTATGGATTGGGAGAGTAATGTCAGACTGAATATGCTTCATGTCTGTTTTTATTCCCTAGAGAGCTGAAAAATCAAACAGAAAGAGCCCCACAGCAGCGCAATACGAGCATTTGAACTGATATGTCACCCCAACTCTGTCTTATTGCTACTGCAAATTTAATTTTTATAGTTGTTTAAAGGAGAAATGGTTAACAGGATGTAAAATTTAGATTTGAGAAATGTATTCATTTAAAACCAAAACCAAAGCAGACACCTCCAAGCCATAGCATTTATGGTGTACAACCTAAATAACTTACGATGTTGTCCTTGCCTATTCATAGTGAGAGATAGAAAGAAGCTCTAATACTAGAAGAAATTATGAACTTTGATGAGGTGAGGCATATTAACCTAATAAAAGTGAAAATGAGAATTGAATAGTAAGTATTGTAGGAAATCAAGAAAGCTCTGCGACAGAATATCCCTGTGGGTTTAGTCAAAAAAAATTGAAATGCATAGGAAACAGTATCACCCAGAGTAACTATGTCAATAGAACCACATGTGTTCATGCTAAAATCGGAGCAAAACTTCACAAATTCTTTGAGGTCACAAAAATCTGGCAAGGACCCACAGCTGGGAACCGCCTTCCCCAAATTGAAATGGGTTCAGACTTTTATTGCCATTAGAAAATTCAGTAATCATCAGAACATGGAACATGAATATGACAAAAGTTTCAACTAACATTTACAGAGAAGTACATGTATAAAGAAGTATGGTACATGTTCTATATAAGGGTCAAGTACTGAACTAATTATTTTTATTTATGCAACACTGAAGCATGCATTAGCAGAGTAAACACTGCTGCTCCTGCCTCTAAATTCTTGTAATATCAGCAGAAAAACAGAATTTTAAAATTGCTGACATACCTAATATATCAGTCTAGGAGCTAAGCCTGGAAGAGAACCCTCTGTTCCACCTCACATTTGTTTCTCTGTGTACTCACTACAGGTCAGTTTTCAGCCCCCTGCCTGCTTTGTTTTGCTACTTTCAAAGTAGTGGATGCTTTTAGATCCATTAAGAGAATAGTTGGCTCCTAGCTAACTAATTTATTTGAAATAGCTCTTAGCAATGAATGTGTATGGGTACATATTAATTTTTAGATAATATCTTCTCAAATTTATCTGGAAAGTTATTATCTGAATTTGAAATGGTAGAACATTGAGTTAGGTAATTTCAGCATTATAACTGCTCCCAGCCATTTTTAATGGAGTTATAAAATTAGAAAATATGATCACAAGGCTTCTACAGCAAGAATGCAGCAAGATTTGCTTAAAAATCCTATAGTACTTTTAAAAATAAATAATTGGGTTTTATCTATTCTGGAATTTTGTTCTTGTCATTTAGATCTGAGCAATTAATATATGCTGAGAGAAAATTCCAACGTTTATTCTATAATAATGAGAGAGAAGAATTTAGACTAAAATAAAATAATAATTAAAAAGAAATTATTTTGTTAAGAAAAACACTTAAGACACCAAGGAATGTAGCATTTCAGTTTCTGTATTTGTTTAATACTATGTACGTAGCTATATTTGAGTTTATTCCTTTGAAGTTAATAAGAATCTTTCAATTGCAGTATTTCAATGGAAATTCTACTGTGCTTTAGTTTAGGCTCTGAGGACCCTCTTTATAAAAGCATTTTGTTACCTAAAGATGTAGATTAGTTACAGATGCAGGTGGTTTTGAAAACCCTCACACACTGATACACTTATAAAACTGTGTACTTATTTGCTGTATGAAAACTTTATGCCACTGAAGGTGTTTTGCATTGAGTTGCAACAAATCATCTTAACTATGTAGGTCTCCCAAAGAAACATAATTAACAATGTAATTTGCCCCTTTGCATGGAACAAGTTTTAACACAAATGCTTCAGTAAACAGATCTACCTATATAATTAAGGAAACACTCAAAGTCGATTTAAAGCTCACAGAAAGAGAAATATAAGGCCAGCTTAGTGTTTCATCCTACTGTCATTTTCATTGCCAATTAAACACAGGTGTATGTTACACAAATAAGAAAAAAAAAAGTAGTGTGATGGATGTGATTATTATTCATCTCAAACATCCTTTTTCTTTTTTCCTCCCTGTTCTAATTAGGTAGTTTCCAGCTGTTCAATATTTGCTACTGAGATGCGCCATTAGAGAATCACATCCCAAACAAAACCCAACCATTCTGATTGCAGCGTTCTCATAAAATAGAATTAGAAATGTTATGGTAGACAAACAATGTTAAATAAACAAAAAAAATCAGTACTGAAACAAAAACAGTGAAGAGAAAAATGTGTTTAAATTTAATATTGTAATAGTAGAATGAAAGCCATATATATGCAATGGAAGGAGAATGTAAGGTCTCTTGCAAAAAATGAGTGACTTTTTATAAATTAAAATTACTCATGTATAATTCTATAGTGGTAAAAAGTGTCATGAACACAGAAGCAGCTGCATCTTTACCTAAATTAGCTGTAGTTGAATCTAACGTACTTAAAAATAGGCTGGACTCCTAAAGAAATCAAACTGGAAAATTGGTAGTGAAGTACAGCTTTACAAATTTAGGCTTGTCTTGTGGGTCATGATACTGAAAATTACAGGCAGTTGATGTGGGCTAAAGAAATGCACTTGCCTAAAGAGCCACCAATTGGTTGTGAGTCTGATCAGGTAACTGAGAAGGTGGTTACAGGGACTTCTTAAGTATAGGATGTGGTAGATTTCTTTCTCCTCACTCTTAAGTGCATCAGTGTTTTTATATGCATGTATTTTCTAAAACAGTCTGTTTACTTGCTCTTTTGTCATTAATCTGCAAATTCCATGCTTGACCTGAGTCTTACAATGTGTGGCGTGTTTCATTCACTGTGGACACCTGCTCTTTGCTCTCTCCATGTAATCCTGAAACTGACAGAGATTTGTGTTTGTATTTGTGTCCCCATGGCTTCTGTGATCATCTTGTGTTTGCCATCAGGAGATACACAAATAGAATATATATGTATATATATACATAATGCTTTCAGAACTACTTGTTATTCACGTCTATTGTGGCAGCAATACCAGTACATAACCAAAGTTGTTTTGCAATACAAATAATGAATTGCTTTTGTTGTTTTATTAGCTTAAAAAAATCTAGGATAGGCATCATATATTGGAAGACAACGTATGGCAATTTTATTTAGCTGCCGTAGGACTTCTGGTTTCCTTTCTGTACTTAAATATGTGAAGCAGTTTGAGTTTTTTTTCGGTGGCTCGCAGGGAGAAACATTAGTTACTAATATTATGAGAATCTTTGCCGCTTTCCAAATACAGGACTGAGAACCTGCCCCTGTATGCTGGCACCGGAGTTGCGACTGCTGGGATCTGCAGGTTGAGTGGCAGGAGACCATCCACCAGCAGCTGATGGTCATCCAATACCAGCACCCAGTGCTCTTCTGGATAAGATGGATGCAGCTGCACAGACTGCCCATGGCCAGAGAGTTAATACAGGTGCTGGAGTATTCTCTGATGGTCTTAAAACCTGCTAATTAGTGTTAGCGGCACCTGCTCCTGCTACTCCCTGTCACCTTCTCCCAATCAAGAAATCAAGATTCTTCTCACAGGGCACAATGCTTGCTTCTTTTCATCCCTGGCGTCTTTCCAAAGGATCAACAAGATTTTAAAAGTGGTTTTCCTCGAATTTCTTAGAGCTGTACAGTTTCTGAGTACATAGCTGGATGTTGCTGTTTTGTTGAGCACCGGTAAATATATGGAGACTTGCAATTGTAAGTGCTGGGGATTGATTTATTTATTGAGGAATAAAATTCTCTCAATGCTCACAGTTCAAAAAACTACTATAAATGTTGAAATACCTCTCTGCTTTCTGTAGTTAGGCAGAATGTTGCAAAGACTTAACACTGTTGGAAGGAAGATATGTAGGGAAATCTAAAGTATGCAACCTGAGCATTCAAAATAATGTAAAGCAAAACTTCAAAGTTATTGCTGTTGTTGGAAGAAGTTCATGATTCTGGAGTAACTTGTGATTAAATACTTGTGGCTTTTTAATATTGTTTTCATTGGTAATCATTAAACATTCTTTTGAGATTTTCTAGCTAAGCTCTTAATTCTTTTTCTTATTAATTGCAGGTAAATATTAAAATTTCATGTTTTTTTTAAGTTCTAGGTTTTAAAATTTTGCTTTCTTGTAATATCTTATCTGGTAAGAGCTGCCTCTTTTTATACACCTATCCATATAAACTATAACTCTTTAGTTTGTGTTGTTCTTCAGAAATTTTTCACTAAGGAAAGAGGATAATCTGTCAATTCAAATGCTATACTATAACTTTTGGCAAAATTATGTATTGGCCAAGCTTCAGGGGAAAAACTTGATAGAGAAGACTTAATTTGACAATTTTTTTTTAATTTCCTAGGTTTCTCCTATTTACAGCTGTGCAGGGGTGGCTGACCCTTTATCTTATTAATATTGTTTAGGGGAATTATTTAGATGTAATTTTGTTATTTCTGTTATGTGTCTGAAATTCCAAATGCTTATCAGATGACAACAAAAAAAAAAAACAATTTCGGACAAGGCTTTCAACTGTTACTGTGTCTACATTTAATGCATATATGCTCAAATCAGATGGAAGTGAGTGTGAGACCCTTCCTCTTCATCATGGCTTGTATGTTCATGTGTTCTCCAAGTTAAGGTTTTATTGTGGCCTAATAGTAATATTTTTTCTGTCCTTCCTTGCATAAAAATTGATGTCCATCTATCTCAGATTCTATTTGCTCTTCAGTACTGTATTTCCTCTTAGCCAATCTTGAAGATTAAAAAAACATTCAAAAATGTTTGCCTAAAAAATATCTACATCAGACTAGGTGATCACAGATATCAAGCTGTTCTAACATCCTGGGAAGTCACACATGAAAGCTGCCTTAAGCAGCCATACATTTAATAAGTACTTTCAAAAGCCCATATTCTTGGCAACAGTATCTTATTTATGCACAGTTCATTTTCTATAATGACTGTTATTTTGGCTTTGAAACAAAGTAGACTGTGGAAAAGCAGTGACAAATTTGAAAGCACTGGCATTTAGAGAAAATAATTACTTGTGACTTTAAGTTTTGTTTTGTGTTTTTATTTTTTTTTTTTTAATTGCTTTCCTTATCTTTAGTGATAGCAGGAGTAAGCAGTTCAAACCCAGAAACTGTGGTGATTGGAAGGGCAAACATGATCAATTGTGGTGTTTCTAAAGTGAAAAATAAAGGATTGAACTGTATGACATTGCTGTAGGTGATAAGCTTAAGAGACTCTTATGCTCCCATCATCCTACCACTCCCTCCAAACCAAAGAATATCAAATGAGATTTTGTAGTGGCCCAGATTCAGGTCACTATCTTGTGTAAAAACAATTGCTTTTATTTATTTTCATTGAGCTATAACACAGTTTGGCAAAGAACAGTAGAAATGGAGCTGAGCATCCCTCCTTGCAGAGGCTTGAACATGAATAATATATAGTTGTAACTGAGATGATAAACTGCATTATACTTTGGCATGTTTTTAGGATAAAATATTCAGTCAGAGCTAATGCTTCGACTGGTTGTTGGAAGAGAACTTTTAGTGCAGGAGGTAGATAGCTTAAATAAAACATTAATCACTAAAATAATTAAATCTTGCCAAAAAAGCCTGGGAAAAGAATCCATAATTTTATTTCCCTGTTCCTGCAAATAAAATTTATATTGGTTAACTTAATGCATGGAGACTTTGAAAAAAAGAGTGAAGGTTACTTGACATTGTCTTAGGGGCCAGAAAGGATTGGCTTGGATGTGTAAATAGTTTGTAAGTCTTGCTAAGATGTTGCTTCACACATACAAAGGTATGTTCATATTCTCTGTTGCAATCTGTATGTATATGTGTGTGTGCCTACCGGGAACAGGTCCAGCAGCTGGTTGGGCATGGACATGTGCTGGACTACTAGATCTGGCCCTATTCATCTAATAAAGGGGTGGGTTTGTGATATAGCTGATTAACAGCTTTTTTATAAATTTTATTTATTTATCTAAAGCAATGTCTGGTTAGTGGTTGTATTGGAACTAAAATGAAGTTTCTGTCATGCCCTTTTATGTTTTGTGTTTGAGGAACAAAGAGTGTTTTTAAAAGAGAATGCCCATATGGAGTCTGGACAAAATTGTGCCTGAATCAGGTGCCTTGTCTTGGGCAGTGGCAACAGCATTTGTCTGTGAAAGTATGTAAGTTCTGAATGTGGTTTGGTGCTTCAGTAAAATGCTCTCTACCTTCCAGAAGCTTGAGGTAAATGGAAAACATAGGAAAAGATGAGGTCTCAGTGCTAAGCCAAAGCAGGCTTTTTAAAGACTCTAAGGTGGAAAGTAGTCATGTATTAATACATTATTTTTTCAGTTTAACCATGGCTTAGCATGAGATATGTGTTTCAGTATATACTGGAATTTAAATACCAGTTCTGTTTTATGGAAATGAAAGTACTTTAGAATTTGCTTCTGTTTTGTCTCAATGACAGTGAGATACTTGGGTATTTTGGTTTACTTAAACATTTGGCCTTCAGGCAGGAAAAAAAAAGAAGCTATTCACCACCTCAAAGGTTGTAATCACACAGTTGTGTGAGGAAAACACGAACAAGGTTCCCCCTTCCTTCAGTAGGTTTCCTTGTGATTTTGTCCATGTCTCATTTGCTTGTCCCCAATAACTGTCAAGCCTAGTATTGCAGTAATGGGAGGTGAGGAGCAAGAGAGAATGAGGGAGAGGGTAGTGGGTTTTAGTTTGGTGATTTTTAACTGCAATTCTGGGCATGTACAAGAGAGCTCCTCAAGGAGAAGCACTTGTGCTGAGGTGTAGTAAGAACAGTACTTCTGTGGAGCCTAACAGAGTTTACCGTGGGGCTCACAAGCACGATAACATTTTCCTTAAGTGTTTCATATCTTTCAGAGATCAGATTTATTTAAGGCAAAGAAGGGATAAATCCTGCTAATGCTGCAACATGTCTATCACATTAAAGAAAAAAAGCCAATCCTATTTGAACTACTACAATGTTTTTCTGTTTACTTTCATCACATTTAGGAGGCCAGGTGCTGCATCAAATAGAAATTATTTGAAAGATGAAGCGTAGTCCCTGTTTTCACTTTGCTTAGTTTATTTGTAACAATAAAGGCCAATAGCTTGTATCTTTCCTATCCTTTTCATAATTCATGTCTTTTTGATCAGGTGTGGGGTAATTTAATTTTCCATTATTATCCTACTTTTTAATGGTTCTTTCTAGTCCATCTGTATCCCCTGCTGTTTGTATCCTTTAACATATTGTATCTTGTGGTTTTCTTCTGATAGTCTAAATTATTTTCCCACATCTGACAAGTTTGCCATCAAAAAGTATAAAACTTGTTTGTTAAGTTGCTTTCACAAATATTTTTTTTAAAGTTCAGAATTTCTTAAACCCTGAAAATATATAGAGGTGTGCTTTTTCTTACACATCTGAAGATACACCAGCCTTTTATAATTTTTATGAATACTTATGAATCTCTATTCATTAACTAGAAAGAACAAGTTCATTAGTGTAATAATGTGATAAATGATGTTGAACTTTCCTGCAGAATTCCTGGCAGTTTCATTAAATATGAATAATTTAATGGTCTTTAATTAAACTTTCATGCACTGTTCATGAGCAGGTTAGTTCTAGCTCTAATATGTAACTCTAATTAACACAATATATTGTAAGATATATTGCCACAGGGAGGACTAATTTTTAAATACAGACTTTTCCCAGTTTAAATGTCAAAATACCATAGAATTTTAAGACTAGCAAAAGCAAGCTCCCGTGTCATCTTTTAAATAGTGCACCATTCTTTATCATGAATGCATTCCACAAATATTGTAAAGTTACTCTTCCTTCCCTCATTTTTTAGGGTAATCAAACCCTTTCTAACTTTCTAATGAACAGTTGAATCTAAAAAAGAATTCCTATCACACTGTATTATTTTTTTACAGTATTCTTTTAAGGAGATACATGAATTGGCTATGAATTTTCTCTATTTATATAAGGCATCAAACTTGTCTCTGCTAATACCTAACTCATGCTAAGAATTATCATGATCTTGAAGAATAAAATAGATCCCTGTTTTGTTCTAATTACACGAGTGTTCTAAGAGGAAATTATTTTTGGAAACTCAATTTCAGTAAAGGGGGAAGCAGCTGTCATATTTCTAGATATGTACTAAATTTTCTAAAAGAGGTTTTGAAATTGATGATGCTTTTGCAACGTTCATTAGCTAAGCTGCATTATTTATCTATAATTTTTATAACCATGGCAAATAAGTAACAAGACTTGAATTATGCATTTCTATACCTCTTACTTCTGATGATGTAGTTGAGGTGAATGGTTGTGAAGAATCTCAGTGCCAGAATTTAAAAGGAATTCACAAGGGGAAAAAATTTCTGAATTGAATCTAAAATATTGCCCTCTTCATGTTGTCCTATTTTAGGGGATCACAGCTACAGAATAATGACAAATATTTGGTTTTTGGGTTTGTGTCTTAGCTAGTAGATTCAATTCTAGACTGAAATTTCTGTTCTAAACCCAAAAGAAAAAAAAAAAGCTAGCATTTTTTTTAATATCATTTTAATTATTTTGCACTTTCCTTTTTTTCCTTGTGTCAGTCAGAAAAAGTTTGCGCATGTTCAGTGGCACACTAAAAAATGTCACCCTATGCCCTATAAAGGCAGCTACCAGTGCAGGTTGGCTGGGGAATAATGACATCACATTATTTTAACTGAATTGTAGACTGATATACTAAGTAGGTTACTGAATGACTCCTCGGTTATACCCTCACTTGTTCCATCACGTATTGCAGCCAGAACTGTGGAATCACCTCACACACTGATGTCTGCCTCTGTCAGCCTAACAGTCTATGAAATTTTAGTAATTGACCTGACCACAGTGAATATACTGACTTACAATGCTCACAGAACAAGCTGCAAGCTGTTTATGTATTCTTATAAGAATTTCAGTTAATGCTTTAAACTTCATATTTAATGCTTCTTTATATATATATATAAATAAAAATTCCCACCTCTGTTATTTCGTAGCCTTTTGGAGTTCTGGAAAACTTCAAAATAGCAGAAAGAGATGTAACCATGTATACTGTGGAAAGGGATTGAAATGCTTAGTGAAATAAAGTCTTAATATCTGGCAAACGCTTGTATTTATACACTTGCTGTTTAAAACTGTTCCCATACTCAATTTTAATAAAGAAAGTGATATTTAATTTCCATATTTTTCTTAAGCTAAGAATGGCTGTTATTACCTTGGCAATAAAATCTTCACTTAAAGCCCCATATTCCTGGTCACCACAGTGTGGGTAATCTAGACATATGTGGTTTTAGTTCAAAGGACATGACAACTCTGTCCTGTGCTCTGATTGCTCATGGGCTCTTGGCTACCCTCTAACACCATTATGGCACTGAATAATATTTCAGTGACCTAAGCATGCATATGCTGTGGTGCTGCTCACTGCAGAGGAGTACCAGTACTTAAACTAGAATTGCTATTAGTTTTGGGGAAAAAATTCTCAGCATTTTGAGAAGTCATTCAGTTTGCAGCACTGAAAACTGCTAGAGGTATTGGTGAAAGTGAAAAGAACATAGATGGCAACAGTTTCAAGAGGTCTTGATATGTGCTCATGAACCTGTAAGCTTACCACCTCAGATTTTCCTCTCCTTTGCTCCATGTTGGGTTTGAACCTCTGCTAAAAATGTCCAGAAGCATAATCATACTTCTTACCATGTTTAATCACCTCTTGCTCCCCTCTTTAATTCATAAATTATTTTGAAATTTGTAAAGTAGTGCTACAAAACCCATTGAGTAAGAGAAAAGGGAAAGCAAATTCCAAATACAACAAACAGTATAGAATGAAGACACCAACCCCTCTACTTCTACCAAATCTATATTTGACTAATACATTCTATTTAATTGATAACAGTTTGTGACTGACAATATATTGTTAAACCTACATGGTAAAACAACTGTTGGTTGTGTTTGAAGGTCTGAGTGTATACTGTAAACATTTCTGGGACAAGAAACTAGTAAGCAAGAATCTGTAAAGCTGTAATTACAAATTTACTATGCAGTAGCTCTTATATGTTCTGCGTTCACTTCTGAGTCATTTGGAAGTTGTACAAGTCAATGCACAGGCATCATTTTGTGCTAAAAAGCTGGTATGTCTCCAATGGAAGTGTGAGTGCCCTATTCAGTGCATTCTCAAGCAGGGAATGATAGGCTGATATAGAGGTGGATAGAGGAGCAGATTGTTTCTTGGACCACTGTATTAGGGTAGAGCACTGAGCATACTTACATGGATGTGTGCTAGTCTGAGGGAAGTGCATCCCTTTCAAGGCAATACAGTGCAAACCTCATTTCCAAAAGCAATGGAAGCCCCATGAGCGTAGGAGTAAAAGGGAATTTTGGAAGCAGTTGCCAGCTACAATCTTGCCTGCCTATTCATTTACTTGCTATGATGAACTAGCAGTTTGGCTTGTGTTGATAATTAGTAATGTCTACTAAAAAAAATATTGCATATAGTGTTGCTATTTTTGAAATCTGAAACTTTGCTAAGGACATACCAAGCTAAATAGCTACGAGGCTTTTATTTGTTGGAGGTTTTTTCTTTTTTTTTTGTTATTTATGTGTATGTGTTTGGTTGGATTTTTTTTTTTCTTTTTGTTTCTAGCAAGAATTGAGTCAGTCCTTTGCTTAAATATTGCTATTTTTAAACTTACAATGCAGAAAAATCTGAGATTAATTTTGCAAACCTGATTGTAGATGAAATATTACTGGAAGTGTGAAACATTGATATGAAGACACTGAAGTATCTACGTTTGCATATTTCTCTTTGATATGTCAAAAGAATATATGGCTATTTGACGTTCATACCTGACTCTGGTTTTCATAGGCCCATGGCTAATACCTGGCTCTAGTTTTGCCCATAAATGTGCTGTATATCATCTCAGCTGCTCAAGATTTACAGTTAGAAAGAGTTATGTATTTCACTACAATCTTTAGAGTTTCCCTACAGCAATGGATATCTTGATACCAGTTTTAATGGAATTCTTACATCAGTTGGGCAAAACTAGATGATCAGAGGTTATGACATTCTGGTCATGTCAGTTTAATTAACTTTCACTCTTCTGTCTTCTAATAAAATATGTTTGTTACTTTGACCAGATATAGGGAGAAAAAAAAAAATCAACAAAACAAAAACTATTGGTATGTTTGCTGATCCTAGGTTGTTAGTGCTGCATTTCAGCAAATAAAAGAAAATTAAATAATGGGTTAAGGATTGTCCAAATTAGCTTTCAAAAGAAGCAGATGAAATTTAATAGTTTATTCTAGTGTCTGTAATTATTCTTAGATATGGGGTTTTAAAATGATAGTACAAACTAAATATTTAAGGAGCATGAAAATGATTTATGCTTCTAGACAGAATAATCAGCCTCTCAGTAAAGAAAGCTACAGGACACAATTATTACAAATAGAGAGCTTATTTGGATGTTTTTGAGAAGAAGGCAGATGAATGATACACAGGAGATTGCAATTTTAACAGCAATTTAAACGTAAAAAGCCTTTCTTTAACAAAAATTGTAGGTGCTGTTTTGCTGAAAAACATTCCATTTTATTTACTGAAAGATTACAGAATTTGCTTCTAATTTACAAGAAGAATGCTAGGACTGAAATGTAAATTGTTCTGAAGGGTAATTCAAAAGATACTTGAGCATTTTGAAGAGTGTTCCATTTCATTTTTGGCATGTTATGTTCTTTTTGTGAGTCACGCTTCTCTGCCTATAGTGAAATACTCTTCCTATAGAAGAGTATCATAGATACTGTGATATCTTTTGATTCCTTAGCAGATATCAAGACAGTGATAGAATTACCTATGTACTACAAAAATAACAGGAAATGCTCCTTTCTTTTACATATTTTTTTTCTCATGTCTGAAGATATGAGGTGGTGTTAACAAAGTCCACTTGTGGCAACAGGGCAATAACTGGGCAATTTTTGATATAATTACTTATTATACTCAAGAAGGAAGTATCAAGCAGCTAACACTGGAGGAGAAAAAAGCAATTGGAGTATGGAGGAACAAGAGGAAATGCTGTCACTCTCTAACTTTTCCATAAACCTAACATTATAATCTTGGCAGCTAGGAAAGAAGAGATATCCAAGAGATGGAACTAATGCCTATTTAAGAAATTCAAATACTGCTGACTTTCAGAAGTGTTTATGAAGCCTGATATTTGACATAAAACAGTTGTAGTATCAGCAATAAAAACAAATAACCTTTTACTCTCTCTCAAACCTAGCCTGAGTTTCCAATACAGAAAGCCTCTCTTGAGAAGGATTTTTCTCAAGCTGCCATTTCATAGAACTTTTGTAAAAAGCCTGCTTAGGCAAAATATTACTATTACTAGTAGTATAAAGACTTTGCAAAGCAATTTCCTGACAAGTTCTAATGTAAACATCCTGTAAATTATGGGCTACTGTAGTTTTTTACATAGTTGGACTGATAAGTAACTTGTAGTGAGTCTCTGCTCTAAAGCAAGCTTTACATCATTAGGAACAGGCTGGTTACATCATTGAGAGATGTTGCAGAATCTCCATGCCCAAAAATATTTAAATAAAAAAAATAAAAAGAGGAGAGGTGGGGGCACATCAATATATGAGATTCAATCTACCTGGGAGAGGCTGGGGTGGGAAACAAAGATCTCTAACAAGCAATGGCTCTCCCTTTAAGATCATAGTGCTTTATGTTGTTTATGAGCTTGATGTTAAAGGTTATTATTAGATCCTTTTATGGTGCTGGTTGCAAATTATGACATCTGTTTATCATGCTGTTGTATCTACCCCCTTCCTTTCAGATGTGCTTAGCTTGCTTGGGTCTGCCAGGTCCTTGACCTCTTTCTAGAGGGTCTCTAGGCCATATTCTGTGGTGCTTGCTGTCTTAAGGAGTAGGGTTCCTATCTTTACCTTGGGAGAGGCTGGGAAAACAGAGGGTAGCTAAAATTTTCCTCAATATTTCAGAGCTGTAGTCTTCAAATATTCTGTTTATAAATGCAGAGGCCTCAAAATCTTTGGCTATTATTAGCAGAGTAGTCCATCCATTCAGGGGAAATTTATGAAGTATGAACACCTATGGAATTTTCTACAGTAAGTCTCAATCGAGTATAGCAGGTTTTTGTGTTCCATTAACTAGGGTAGCCTAAAATTCTCAATGTTATATAACTTGTTTTTCACTATTTTTTTTTTCGAAGACATTTCTGTTGCTTTTTTTGAATAATAAAACCCCTTAGCCCTAGTTGAGACACTTTGCTTGGAGAGAAAGAAAAAAAAATAAAACAAAAATATTCTTCAGCTATAGAGGGAGATGTATGTCTTATTTATTGCCATTTTTCAACTGAGCCTTGTCATAAATTTAGGTTAGGCATTTGGATGTGTTTGTGTCTTGTTTGATGGTAAAAATGTGTCATCTTTAATATTTCCAGGGTGAAAAACCTGATAAAGAAAGCAATAAAGCCAAATGCTGTAGGTATGCAATTACAAGGGTGTGGGAGTTTGCACTGATCTTTGAGTGGTTTGCAAATCTATTAAAATCTTATAAATTGTTTTCATGGATCTGTTTTAGATAAATGTCAATATTTATTTCAGCTTAATATTGTTTTTAATGAATGCAACAGAAGCAATGTGATTAGGTTGTGTAGAAAAATGATTCATAAGCAAATAAGAAAGCTTTATCTAAATCCCTTATTTTTGCATAAAATAATTCTAAATACAAGCTAAATAGATACCATATTTTACTGGAGCTGGTTGATTTGGAATTTTGGAAGTGTGAGTGTTTGTGCTTCTTTTTTGCCAGGTCAAATTATCATTAAATACATGATAGTGTAAATGTAGCATCGAGCATTAAAAGGGAAGTTAACTACACAATAAAAAGTGCTTACTATATTTTATTAGTAGATACCTTGGTTTTAACACTATGCATTCCTTGTCCACGTCTAGTCACTGTTACAGTTAATATGATCGTATTTAATATGATCTCATTCAAAATATATTCAAGCTAAAAGCAGTTACTTTATTATTATTATCATTTTTGTACATAGGGTAATATTAGTTTTACAGCTATTTGATTTTTTTTTTTATGCAATTTTGTGTGGTGAAGCTTCTTGGGTCAACCTCAGCTTCACTAGGAATTGTTCTGTAGAGAACCATTCATCATCTTGGAAATAGTTTGTACAGAGCTGTAGCGAGACTCTTTCTGCTGCCTGATTCAGCTGCTTGTCTCAGGTAGCATCCTGGTATAGACTGTGGCATTTCATGACATAGACTCAAATTGATGCAGAGACCAAATCCTAATCAAGACTCAAATATAACCTTATTACAACCGCACCCATTTTATCCCCCTGTTTGGTACTTTCCCAACCTGCACATGCATACAACATTCAACCTCTTAGCCCCTCTAAAACTCTCCAGGTAAGTGGTCCAATCACAATGCTGCAGACCCTCTCACAACCCCCACATCCTCTGGCCTCCAACGGAGATTCCTGCCGCAACTACATCCTGGTCCATCCCCCCAAGGCTTACTTGTTTACCTTTCCAGTCCTTCAATGTTACAACTTGTTTCCCAAGGCCTTGTCAAGCACCAAGGCCTCAGAGGTCATTCCCAAACTCTTTTTCATGCAAATCTGATCACCCAAACTCCCCAAAAGATGCAGACCAGATATTAGCACCTTTCAATACCTGTAAAATCAAACCCACTAACTAGGCAAGTTGTACATGTCTGAGTTGTAGATCTGAAATTACTACTCTCTAAGACCATTTCTGTGCTGTCTGAGCTTACTCTAGTGCCTTCATTCATTGCTGGTAGATAGTTTTGCACCTGTCAGATTACATATGTGAAAGCATGTAATTGAGCCTTTTTGAACCCTCTGGGATTGAAGCACTGTTTTAAGCCAAAGAGTGCAACAAGTGCTTTGCTGTATTTGAGCCTTAATTCATAATGAATTTTACAAGAATAGGCTCACATTTCTGTATATGAGATTAAATTTGAAGGCACCATTCTCTATATGCATGTTGCAAACTTCAGGAAATGCTTCTCAAGCAGTCACTAAACTTCAGAAGTTTGTAACTAAGAGCATGAAAGTCACTTGCCTTCTTGATTTGGCATTATAAGAAGCATCTATCTTTCTGTATTAGTTTCTTAGTACCTTCATATGTTTGATACAGAAACAGTGACAGTGTAAATATGGTGATTTTAGAGTAAGGATTTGCAAGATGTTAAGTTACAGCTTAGAAAAAAAAAACCTAATCAAAATAACACAAGTTTTCTAATCCCAGAGTCTCTGAGATGTAATTGTACGCTATACCTGCTGTGACCAGAATCTCCTCAAATCCCTCTGTCTCCTTCCTAATCACACAGGTACACTATTACAAAATTAGCTTTCAGGAATAAATTTCAGCCTTCTGACACTTCTAAAAGTTCTGTATAGGAGCAAAAGTCTTCCCTCCATCTAAACTCATCTGTTCTGGAAACTCCAGGGAAGAAATACTTTAATGAGCTCCATGCACACTAAAATACTCTTTATCCAATACTCTATATCAAATCCCCTCTGGAGGAGGTGCTGTGAAAGTCTCCCAGAAATGAGTAACATGATAGCTCTTTGCAATTTGTTTGATTAAAAGCATAAGTTTCTGCATATTGAAGATGAAATTAAATCTTCCAAAACTCTGGGTATATTTAAATAGCGCTATTAAATTTCACAGACAAAATTCGTAGTTCTCCCTGTTGGATGTATATGTATCTCATTCTATGCTAATAAGCGCAGAGTAAACTCAGTTACGAAGGAATGAACTTGAGTGAGGGATGTTGAACTGACATACTTGAGATGGGTAACTGACTATGACTCTTGTTTTGTGTAGTGCAGGTTATGAAAATGCCTTGTGTTGAATCACTAAAATATGCTGTCATTGACTGCAACAATCAAAAGCAATCAGAAAAAAAGTCAGTCTTTTTATTGTGCACCTATTATATGAAGTGAACATCTTTCTAGAAGTCCTATTTATTTTCTTTGTTTATACTTAGTGAATAATCCCATGAGGTACTCATCAAAAACTGTCAGGAGGGTGTGTGTTGGAAAAGTATTTGGTAGGTTTGATTTAAAAATCAGCTTACATATAGAGCATATTTCTGTTTTCAGGCAATTTTTATTGGTGTAAGTGGCTGCAAATTTAAAAATCCGATTTCCAGAGCACATAATATTCTTGGGGGGGTTAATGAGTTTACATGAAAGGAAAAGAAAAGAAAGAAAGGCTAATTTTCTTATAATAAATTCCTCTGCTAGTGTATGGTGAAACAAAAAACAAAACAACAGTTGAAACTGGGTAGAGGTGATAATGTCCACCTAGAACTGGAGTGTTAAAATATGCACATCAAAATATACAGATTTCTTTTTTTGGGATTTTTTAAAGCAGAACAGAAAGACTGTTTACTGACTTTATTGTTTTTATTATTATCTAGATTAAATCATAATTAAAAAGTGTTCTAGGGATGATTCAGCTGTTGTTCATGATATAATTATTGTCATGATACTCATCAAAATTAAAGCAAATATGCTAAATACCTTGTTACAGGCAAAAAAAAAACTCATACCTTTTAAGGAAAATGAAAAATTGTTACATTCTTGCTTGAAATCTTAACAGACTAATCGAAGAATTATTTTTAGCAGTTCATATTCTATTATTATAGAGAAATTAAAAATAATAAATAGAATACTAGTACAAATACCCCTCACAGTAGAGCTAATACTATAGGTACTACAGTAAACAATTAATCAGTTAAATGTACACCTTCTAGTAGTCCTTAATCTTTCACTGCTGCAAGAGATAATGAGGTGGAAGAAGGGAGGAGAATATGGCAAGTTGTGAGCATCCCTGTGCTAGAAGAGGTCTGATTATGATGTTTTCTTCCTTTTTGCCCTAGAACATATAAACTTGAGCTACTCTTATGTTTGCGAGGACACTTTTGCACGTTGTTCTTTCCTCACTATTCTGAAAATGCGTACTGTGATGCATTTTACATGTGCTAGGTTCTTGTTTCTTTGTTCTTGTCATGGGTTCGGTAGTAGCAGTCATTTTTCTCCTCCTTAGTAGCTGGTGTAGTGCTGTGTTTTTGACTTTCATCTTGGGAACAGCGCTGACAACACCAGTGTTTATAGTTATGGCTCTAGAATGTTTAGTCTGGCAAAGGACTTTCTGAGCCTCATGCTCTACCAGGGAGGGGGGGAAGCTGGGAAGAAGCCAGGAGGAAGCAGGGACAGGGCACCTGACCCAAACTGACCAAAGAGGTATTCCATACCACAACACGTCATGCCCAGGATGTGAAACAGAGAGAAGAGACCCAGAAGGGTGGGGGGTGCACTGCGTGTTCAGACTTGGTATCAGGTGATGGGGGTGCACTGCTTGGTGGGGCTGGGGGAGCAATTGTATTCTTTTCCCTTGTATTTCTCT
>JASSUY010008978.1:29200-53696 GCA_032466535.1 Forpus xanthops
CTTGGTGGGGCTGGGGGAGCAATTGTATTCTTTTCCCTTGTATTTCTCTTGTCATTATTACTGGTGGTAGCAGTAGTGGTTTGTGTTATACCTTAGTTACTGGACTGTTCTTATCTCAACCTGTAGGAGTTGCATTCTTTTTATTCTCCTTCCCATCTCCCCAGGACTGGGGAAGAAAAAGGGGGGAGTGAGTGAGAGAGCGACTGTGTGAGTTTGAGTGCCTTAAACCACGACAACACCACTCTGCACAGAACTACTTTTGGCTACTATGCATATGTAAAAACTATGTGTGCACCACACAAAGATAAGTACATATAAACCAAGTTAAGCATACCCATATGTTTATTAACAAATTCATGTTTTAGCTAAACCAAGTGAAAAGAAAGCTTGAGGCAGGTCAAGACAAGTTCAAAGCAAACCAACCTGAGAAACCTTAGTCCTGAGGCTTTACAAACTCAATAAGAATCTTGCAACCTACTACTAGTGATAGGAATACCATATTTATAGGACCATGAGGAGACACATAGTTTGCTGTTTGTTTCTGAAGGGAGAAATCTGAACAATTTTGCTGCTATGAAAATGCGTATTTTGATTAGGTATTTAAACCTTGTTTTAATTACATGAAGGAATAAAGCATTATTTATAGTCAGTGAAAATATTGACCCCAACTGAAATACACACATTTCTTATCAGAAGAAATTACTCAGCTTCCAGATAGTTATGTCAAGAAGGTCCAGTTTTTTTGTAAATAAATAAATAAATCAAACAAACACATCTTTGGCATGTGATATTGGCATGCATAGCAGCAATAGCTAATGTTTGGAGGGAATAGCTTTCACCTATATTTCAATATTTACAGCACAGTTTATGAATTTTCAAGATTTGATTTCTTGTTCTTTTTTCTAATGAACACAAAAATCCAATTTAATGACAACCTTTCAATTCAAAACCAGTAGCTGTTCAATAAGTCTAATATAAAGAAGCAACATTACACTGAGGATCCAGTATACTGTTTTTGTGCCTGTAACACATTTGGATTTCAAACTCTGTAAAATTAGCACATAAAACCATTTTGCTTTATCCACTTGTTTGGGGTTTATGGATAAGGCTCTTAATCTTTTTCAGGAATACTCTTCTATAAAGAAGTTATAAATTGCTAATACCTTTATGATATGATTTTAAATATAATCAGAAGGGTATAAGCTTAAAATATGTATGCTATGATTTCCATAAAAACATGAAGCTGTTTTTTCCAGATCAAGCAAAAGCTGTAGAATTATGCATTATTTTTAGAATCATGAAGGTTGCCTTGTCCAACCTCCCGCTCAAAGTTAGAGCAGATTGATAAGGCCAAGGAGATTGTCCAGCCAAGTTTTGTTTGACAGCTCTGTCTGCATGGAGTGTTTTCTTGCAAGTAGTTGCAGTTCCTCTGCTGCAATGTTAGCTTGTTGCTTCTTCTTTCACTGAGCACTCCTGGGAGTGACCAGGTCTATCTTCTTTCTAGATCCCAGTTAAGCAGATAGAGGCAGCAAATAGATGTCCATGAGCTTTTTGGGTAAGACCCAGCTCTCTCAAAAACTCCTATGAAGACAGGCTGAAAGAATGGGGTTTGTTCAGCCTGGTGAAGAGAGGGCTCTGGGGAAACCTTAGAGCAGCTTCCAGAGCCTAAAGGAGACCTACAAATCTGGAGAGGGAATTTTTACAAAGGTAGGTAGTGACAGGACAAGGGGGAACGGCTTTACACTGAAAAAGGGTAGATTTAGATTAGATACTTAAAACAAGTTCTTGACTATGAGGGTGGCAAGGCACTGGCACAGGTTGCCCAGAGAAGCTGTGGCTGCTCCATCCCTGGAAGTTTCAAGGCCAGGCTGAATGGGGATTTGAGCAACCTGGTCTATGGAAAGGCATCCCTGCCCATGGGAGGGGGGTTGTAGCTAGATGATCTTTTATGTCCCTTCCAATACAAAGTGTTCCATGATTTTATGAAGTCAAAACAAACAAAAGGAAAACAATAGCTTGCTTAGTTACAAGATATAGTTCAGCACTGCAGAATTTCTCTTCTCTTTCTCATGTGGCTTAAAATACAGATTTTCTCCATCCTATGAGGTATGATGTTTTTACATCAGTGTTTTTCAGCACATATCTGAAATGCTTCTTAATTTCAGGTTTTCATCATATGAAACAAAAATGATATTAAACATTGTATTTCATTGTTTTCAAAGCAATATACAATGCTTTTAAAAGTTAATCTTATTTTGCTTTTATTGAATTGATCTAAAAACTGGCATAGACTAATAGAGAACATGAACATGGGTATAAAGGCAGTTGTTTTCAAACTAGTGAAAGGCTTCTAATTATTCCTTTCATATGGCGACCAAATAACGTTTTAAAGCTATGTTTGGTTGGGAGGCTTTCTCAGCCTAAATGTACCTGTATCTGAAGTGTTACTCCTGGGATTATTGGGTTACTGTTTTGTTTGGCCTGAATTTATAACCAGGTGTATATATTTTTTTGTTTGTTTCCTTATGCCAGTATATACTTTTACACAGAAAGATATTTTTATTTGCTTTGCTTTTTTTCACATAATACTTTTTTTATAAACATGAGTTATTTTCCCTGTTGGTCTGTTTCTTTGACTAAAGTAAACAAGACAATATCCCCTCCTTTAACCCTGCAGCCTGTCTATTCCCCGGTTTAGGATTCATTTATCTGTTTCAGCTGTAGTCTGAATTCATCTACCTTGAAAACAAATGATTATTCAGTCTTTATGTGAGTCACTGTGTATGCTACTGCCTGGGGGTTTTTGTGTTGAACTGAATGTAATTCTACACAGGAGCTGTAGTTTTCCTCTTTCTTCCCAAAGCTTATGACACAACAACATCATGTGCTGGTACTGTCTTCAGGCCTTTGTCTATCTTTCTTATTGTCATGAGTTCAGCAGCAGCAGTCACTTTTCTCTTTCGTGGTAGCTGGTGCAGCACTGTGTTTTTGATTTTAGGCCTGCAAACTGCGCTGATAACACCAGTGTTTTCAGTTACTGCTTGGTAATGTTTGGTCTGACCAAGGACTTTCTGAGTTTCATGTTCTGCCAGGGAGGAGGGGAAGCCAGAAGGAAGCAGAAACAGGACACCTGACCCAAACTGGCCAAAGATGTATTCTATACCACAATATGTCATGCCCAGGATGTAAAACGGAGGGCAGAGGCCCGGAAGGTGGAGGTGCACTGCTTGGTCGGACTGGGTGGTGAGCTGTTGTATTCTTTCCTTGTATTTCTCTTTTATTATTATTGATGGTAGCAGTAGTGATTTCTGTTATACCTTAGTTACTAAACTGTTCTTATCTCAACCTGTGGGAGTTGCATTCTTTCGATTCTCCTTCCCATTTTCCCAGGACTTGGGGAAGAGAGAGGGGGAAGTGAGTGAGCAGAACTGCATGAGGGCCTTAAACCACATCACTTACAGTTGCATTTACTTTCCACATACATAACTATCCAAATTCTTCTCACCTATTTCTAAAAGTGTATCCTACAAAAGTTGTTGCCTGTGATTTTTGTGTAACACCAAAACAACTATTTTTCTACTTGCCTTTTATCTTCTACTAGTACTGCTCTTTAGATTGGTCCTGAGGCATCCAGAACTTCAAAGAAAAGATCTGCAGCCCTGCTTCCTGTTTCTTAAAACAGAGGCTAAACTCAAGTGAGTGGCTTTATTTTTAAGACAGTTGCAATTTTACTACATTAAAATCAATGTGATTTGATGAGAGAAGACTGTAACTAAAAAAGTCTTCTAGAGCCTTTCCTAATGAACAGCTCCTGACTTCCAGGCTTGGTTTCAGTCAGCTCTGTGGCTTTCTGACCTCCAGTCCTGTCTGCACTGTTTGGTCCGTAAAGCTACTCTCCTTCTGCCCTGGAGGAGGAGCCTCTATCAGTCCAGCCCTTTAAACTATTTCTTGCATTTTGCTAAAGCTTCAGTTTCCTAGGTCCTTGCTGCTGTCTCTGCTGGTCCTACTTTGGACTTTCTTACTCACTATGGGTAAAGTAGCCTCCCTAAGAGATTCCCACTGGAAAATTCAGTGTTTTCTAAACAAATGCTTTCAACAAAACAGAATAAATATAGTGAGAAGAAACATAAACCAGGCATTAAAACGCTTAAAAAAAAAAAGAAAGCTAATTTCAGCAGGATATGACAGTAATAGAAGAGCAATGTGTCTAAGTGCACACCAAATAAGCATGGTAGCTGTAGGGTCATTTCCATTCAGAGTGCTTAAGATTTTGTTAAAATAGATATTAACATAACTCAAAGTTTTGACTGCCAAGAATAAGATAAAGGCAAATTCTAAGAATTATTTGCAACATATGGACATTCCATTTAACTCTAATCAAAGAATACCTCTGATTAAGGTAGAATCTTAAATTATAGGGAATCCTATTTTTATATGTGTAGTGGAAGACAGTGTTTGGGATTTGGTTTTGGTTGTAAGGCTATGAACAGGTGAATAGTGAAAAATGGGTGTGATGCACTGAGATTTTACTTAATAATGTATTAGATATGTTACCTCAAGAAATTCTGCAGTTTCAACTAGCTCATATATTAATACAGTAAAATTTATTTTCCTTAGGGGCAAAAAATGCTCAATTGATTAGACAAATATGGTACTTAAAAATATTTTGTAAGTATGAATTTGATCAGAATGAAGTTGATATTTTGCACAGCTATTTTTCTCTTAAACAACATAAATATCTCCTTTGTTTGTGGTTATATTTTTATTTATATTTTATTTCCTGCCCTTCTCAGTCCAGTGCTTCTCAGTCTGGCTTTATTAATGTCTTCCTTATACTAATTATAATTTTATGTAATATATATGTCTTGTCTATAGTAAAAAAAATATAGAGTAGTTGAATTTTCAAGCGATAATAAAGGAAACTTTTGAGATCTGAAGTTGGAAACTGAGCACTTAGTAAACTATGCCTAACTTGCTGAGCAATCAAATTGGTGTGAGGATGAAAAGATGGGAGATTTAACACTGACTAAGAGTTAAATAAAAATAAAAGTAATGTGGCCTTGCATGTAAGTTTCTTTCAAGGAAATCTTGTAGATTTTCCCATTTTCTGAACAGAGCTGTCACCCATCACTTTTGAAAGCAAAACAAAATTGATGCAGTTTGCTATATTTGATTAGAAATCATCAGGCATGTGCGCAAATAAGCAGGGAGTGAGCAAAGGAATAACAGAATTACCAAGTGAAAATTAATACAATTTATTTTGAAATAAATTACCTTGCAATAGAAATGCCTCTGAGGTAATATTAAAGACCAATAACATAATTCATATTATGTTTGCTATACTAGTCTAATATGAAGTCTATTTTTTAAAAATGGTTTTCCTATGAATAATTGTCATTGATTATTTTTCTGAAGTAGTTTTCTTTCTTTTTCTTGAAATTATTTATTTCTTCATGGAAGACATACTGTGAAATATTTCAACTAAAATGATATGGCATGTCTTTGAAATGGATAACCTTCATACATAGAGAATAAACATGCATTTACTGTGTAGTAGAATAAATATTGATATACATCTATATATACACACACAAATCTGGATGTCTACGTACAGAAGTAGATAATGCAAGTGAGCATGTCTGTATAGCAAAGGATGCACTTCCCATTATCCTCTTTCTATATATCTAAGCCTATGGAAGAATTACTTTTATTTCTCATAAAGTGGCATTATACTTTAAGTTCATAAGGATCAGCTTCTTTTTGTTGTTAATGATTCAAGTGAAAGTGGAAATCTCTTCAGCTAAAGTCAAGTGAAGGACTATAGTTGAACTGACCAGAGCAGTATTGACTCATAATATTCTTGGGTTTTTATGGTTTGTTATGTGACAGGGGTTTTCTAGTAGTTTTTAGATGTCTTCAATCCCCTTACTGAGTGTGGGATTAGCTTTGGTTGTTTCACCTTTGAATAATATATCCTTAGGGCATAGGATGGCATGAGTATGTGAAGGTGTTAGAAGGAGGGAGGATGCTGAGATGGAACTGGAGAGCTATCCTGGACTGTCACATGAAAGGGGGAGATTTACTTGAGCCCTAGTGTTTGATCTGTCGGATGATAGGAATCTAGGTAGGCATTAGCTTTAATAAACTGCCTTATCAATTGTGTCAGGCTTCTCCTTGAAGAAACTAGTTTGTTCAATTGAGAAATACATTATGAACGCAAGCACAAAAACATTCTATTAATCACAAAAGCAAATACTGGATTGGGCTACCAAGGAATAAGGGAGCTGGTGTGAAACAGAGAATGCTAGCACCACTTTTAGTTTCCATTTCCCTCATCTGCTTCTTCTTCATGCTGAATGGCTCTGAGCATTTCATCTCTATGCTGAAAGGATAGCAGTATATAAATGAGGAACAGTGCTGAGACAAAAAACTTGGCTTTTTCTTGCAAAAAAGAAAAGTACACATAACTTATCATTTTATGCTTCTTTTTAGTTACCAATAGAAAAAATTGACTTAAGCCTCAGTTGGTTTGTATATCATTATGTAAACATTGGTTAGTCAGATGTTGTTCAAGTCAAGGGAAAAAAAAAAACTGGATAATTTCAATGGGTCCAAGATGAAGGTCAAAGACCTTGACTGTGATGAGCATGGAAAAATATAAAATATCACTTCTTTAAAAATATTCCCAAAATTGACAAAAACAAAACAAAACAAAAAAAAAACAAACAAACCAACCAAACAAACAAAAAACCCATAAAACAAACACAAAAATCCCAAAACAAAACAAAAAGCTGTAACTCACTGGTGACGAAGGAAATTATGCCAAGTTCAAGTGCTATGAGGCGTCTAAATCTTGTCTTCTGTTAAGTCAGTGTGTATTTGCTGTGATAGGCAACTCTTCTGTCAAACCAGTACTGATATCATTTGCTATTATTATTATTACATATACAGTTAAGAAGAAAAGTATGATAACAAGGAATAAGAAGTGCAGAAGGTAAAGTGAAGTGTTCAGGTATTTATTTAAAGGAACTAAGTGGTAATGGAATATCCATAATGAGTTATGGATATTTACCTGCATCATAGCCAAAGCTTTGGTATGTAGCTCAATGGAGAGTCAGCCAAGACCAAAGAAATCCCCTGGTGGTGAAGGGCTGGTGCAGAAGCAGCTCCTAGGTTAGTCTGTTTCACATTTGTGTAATCTCAAATCAAGACAGCCCCACTGGCTCTCTATTGACTCCCAGCTAGCAGTTAAGATTGGTCAGAAGACAGCAAAATTCTCTAGCACAATATGCACAGTAGCCAGATTAAAAAGAGCACAAGTACTTCTGTGGGATGGTTTTCATATTTATACTATGTATTGCATAGCTATTTAATTTCAGTAAAATATTTGTATTTCTGTTTTACTTACAAGTTAAACACCATCATTTCAAGTAAGTACATATTTTCATGTGATCTCTCCTCCTGAGAGTTACAACGGGTCAAAAGAAGATTGATTTTATTTGACTGTGATTTCTAGAATTGTCAGCAAACTCAAACTTTTTCAAGTATTGGAATTAGAACCAGGAATACAATATATTGTAATATTTGCCATCAACAAGATAAAGTTATTTTTTTAAGGGGTTATTATTATGATTTGAAAAACAAAAATAAATTTCTGTTTTAATCATCAAGAAAAAATAATAATAAATACTGGAATATTCTGACATACAACTGAGATTGATAGTTTGTCCCTTGTATTAATGTTGGTTTATAATTTGTTCCTTGTATTAATGTTGATGCAGACTTGCTTACATAAAAATATGCATGCATTATGTGTGTATATGCATGCTATGCATGCATACATGCACAAGAAAATATAGTAAGGACTGTTATTTGTGCAAAAAAGCTTTTTGATCTAAGTACTGCTTTCATGTAGGAATTTGTCTTTCTAGAAGTTTATGTCTCTCTTTAATCATTCCTAGCCATGGTTTTGGCAGTAATCTTTAAAACAGCAACAGTAATGAATCAGAAGCATGCTTAGGAACCTTTAACATCAGTTTTTGAGGCTGCTGAAAAGGCTTTGAATTTGCTTAACAATAATGATTTTTTGTTTTTAACATGAAACAAATGTTATTATTTGCATTATGCAAATGCCTAATCCTTATTGCCTGCAAAAAGCTCAAAATTAGAACTGCTCCAAACCATAGCAACCTGTTTTTTATTTTGGGTTTGTCTGTCTATCGCAATTGAATGTAAAGATTCTTGCAGGACTTCAAAGCTTAAGTACCAACAAAAAAGTTTAAGTGTTGTGAAATCTATGCTAAAGCTAATAAATGCGATTGGCTATGCTACCCAGCTGGCCTTTTCTTTCTCTGTTTTATTTTGTGATTTTCATTATTCAGTAGAATATAATACTCTTTACAGTAAACTACTACTAAATGTACAGGAATAGCTACATGACAATAAGGCCTTTGTCAGTGTTGTAGATGTGCTTGTGTATATGTGACATGGCAAGACAAGGGCTGTGGATGTTTTTCTGCTACAGAGAAGACTTTCAGCTGTGATGCCAAGACTGCTATTGAAGCTGGTATTGGTAGTAATTAGAAGCAATCATCACATTTACACTGCAGTCTTGGATGTGAATGCAACTGCCATAGCTATTGATGATCTACATATACATGCATAAAATTAGCTAACTCATTTAACTATATTTGCCTCAATTTAATCAGTGACTTGTTGGTGCAAAAACTATCTTAAGCATTCATTATCAACCAAGGAGTAATAGCAGAGGTTATGACAATAAATAAAAACTATTTTTGCAGTTTGATATATTGTAAGAGATTAATGCAGTAGTTCCCAATTTGTGGGGAAAAAACTTGAGAGTGTTTATATCCCCGTTTCAAAGACTATTCAAAATATGTGACTGTGGCTGATGAACACTGACATGGACCAGGACAAGATATCTGTAGTTAGTTTTGTTATTTCCCCTCCTCTCCCTCCTCCCCTGCCCCAGTTTAAATCTGTTGCATTTTAATCCTCCATCAGTTTCCATGCGTCACTTGAGTAGCTACTGTGTATAACTCTGCCCCTTTAGCAGTTTTATTTGTTGAATAAACATAGCTTATTAATTTAATTTAATAAATATTTATGGGTATTACTGAAACTGTACTCTTCTGCCAAGTTTCTGTTTGTGTCCTTTTGCAGCATAGATGCTATACTGGTATTTTCTCTTTGTGACATATAATCATCTATATATTCATCTTTCTCTTTAGGTAGGGCCTCAATTTATTATTTTATCACCCCTGTTTAAATGTGGCTTTTTTGTTTTCTAATTTTCTCTCAGTAATGCTGGAAATCTTGGGACTAGTATATCTCTACCTATCTGCAGTTGACTGTTGTTATTTTGAGAAGAAGAGACTGCAGGAGAAAGCTACAGATTTTGAGTGGTTAAGGAAGAGTACTGGAAAGCACAGGCGGGTGAGGGGGCTCTTTTGCAGGGCCTCATGTTCCAAAGCTGCATTCTCCAATACCATAGAGAATATTGTGGATAACATGGATGCCATTAGGCTATAAACTCAGTTAAGCAGTACTGTATTTCAAATATACAGTATCTAAGTTTTTACTATGCTGCAGGGGCAAGGGACTGATGGCAGCAACCCAGTGTTTACTTTTTCCTTTTCCAGACCCTAGATAATGTATAAGACCAAATGAAAGAAATAGTACACATTTTCAGGTATCCAAATTGCACAGTTCTCATATTTACCAAAAATTGCCTGAAGGCTGAAATCTCCAGCATAAATATAGTTTTTATACGAAAGATCATTTGTGAGTACAAATAGGAAGCAAATAAAAGAAAAGGTCATTCGAGATCTAAAAGTCATGATAGAAAGACAAAACATGATGTTCTGAAGTGGTAATTTTTAATCTGATGAATAGCTAAGCATTGAAGAGTCTGTTTCAGCATTCTGTAGCAGATGTGTTCTTTTGTAGCAAACAGTTTTCACTGAAATGAAATGAAGGAACAATCTCACTCAGCATATATAACATTCAAGGTACGTCAAGTACATATTTCAGAGAATAACAGAAAGAAAAGATATACAGAAAACTGTCAGGATAAGCCCTTTTGGTGCAAATACATAGAATCTCAATTTACCATACTTTACAGATGCAGGATTAGAAAATGAAACAAGGGATAATTTTCCATGAAAAAAACCCCTCAAAATTAAACCTTTTGAATTAGAATGCCCTTATTTCACAAGAAGGGCAAAGCAAGCCTCAGAATAGGTGAAAACCTACCCTCTTCATTTTTTTTTTTCTCTGAATTTGAAAGAATTATAATTTCATAAGGACTCCCTAATAGACGGCACAATAATCTTGCTCAGATGAGAGGATTTTAGATAAAAATCCTCCCTGATGCTACCAGAGCTTTTCCTGTACAGATGGGAACCACTGAATCATCTGGCCATTATACTCTCTTGCATGGGATTTAATAAGATTGAAGAGAGTTAACAAAATATGGGATAAAAATAAGAGACACTCAAGTAGTTTGCTGAAAAATCTTAGGAGAGGTTGACAGAAGCACTCATAAGAGTTGCTGGTAAGCATTCGCATAAACCAGGAAATGATTGATAAAGATGAGAGATAACAAATTAAACTTAGTGAAAGTATATCCGTACAATGTCTACAATTGCATAATTTAAATGCCTACTGCATAATTCTACATCTAATAGTTTGTCAGATTAAAACACAAACATTTATGTAAGGGAAATAGTAACATCAAACAGAACCTACAAGTGTCAAAGTGCAATTCTGGATTCTCCCAGGTTTGAATTTGGAAAAAGAATTTTTCCACATTCTTGTTGATTTAATGATTTGTCTAGTATGAGACATCAAGTAATCTGAGCAGGATCAGGAAAATTGATATCATTAATGAAGCTGTGAGACAGCAAACCTGGTCTTGTATAAAACTCTTCATCTTATGAAAGTCTGCATGCATTGACTTTAAAATTACTTTGCTTGAGGTCATTTAAATATTAGAAATTTAGAGCAAGTTATGTAATTTACAGATTGAGAATGTTCTCATACAAAATTAAACTGTTCTGTTACTCTCTCAAATTAGTTCCCAAGGTAGCTGTACTAGAAACCAAAGGGATACAAAAAGCATCACTCTTAAATCAATTTGACACCAGAAAAAGTTCATATTTCATAAAGAAGAACTGATAGTCAAAGACTCTGGCTGCCTGTAGCTGGAAGCCAGGTTTCCACCACAGAGTTATGATATCACAGGCAAATTTGGGGTTGGAAAGAAACTGTTTTCTCACATGAATATTATGGATAAGTTCAGTAAATTGCCTTATCATATCTGGAAGTATTACAATAGTTAGCCTACTTATTTAACTAGTTTTGGTGACTTACTTAATACTCTGGTTCTTCGAGGTAGTTTGCTTCTGCCTTTCTAAAGCCTCTGTTTTTTCAGTGTTGCTGCCACAGGGACTAATGAAGCAGGAAAGAGCCTGTTTTTCTTTAATATGATCTCTGGGTAATACACTAACAAAGTAACAAACAGAACTTAGGCCATCATAACAATACTTTGCCTAGCTTAGCTAAAAACCAAAAGACTAATAAACAAACCAAAAGCACACAACTCTGAATATTTAAAACTATGATATAGTGATAAAATGTAATTCTTCTATTTTTTATGACAGGATACTGTGATTTATACACCACAGAATGTAATTCTTTTTCCTTCTAAAACGGGCTTCGAACAATAACATTCATATTCATACCTTTGATTCTTTTGCCAACTGCTAGATGTGCTTAAGCATCTGCATTAAGCCACTCATGCTTCATAAACATCAGCTATTGCTGGAGAGTACAAATGCAATAGGGCATAGAAATGTTATCATGCACATTTCTGCAAGACAGTGTTTAAAAGTTTCCACAAGCGCATTGTTCTCAACTTGGATTCAAACTGCCTTAAAATTTTCTGGATAGCACTTTCCAGGCAATGCAATTGAAGAAGTAGGGCATTTTAGCTAAAATCATGCTCAGTGTAGGTTAGTATGAGTGCTACCTTGTGTTTCTCTCCTATACTTTTTGACACTGAATCCAGAGAAATCTTTGTGATGCTGACAATTTTCATACCTCCTTTTATGCTTTGACAAAAACACTCTGCAAAAGAAATGAACAAGGAACAGTTTAAAGTATGTAACAAGAACTTAATTTGAGACCAATTGGATTCTTGGGTTTTAGTAGTTTTGGTAACACTCTCTTGAGCTGAATTCTTGTTGGATAAGTAAGTTGATATTTGGATATGGTTTCTGCAGTCTGGTTTACTGAACATAAGGGAAATCTTCTAATTGTTTTCAAGAAATAAGGAATTCATAGAATCATAGAATAGTTAGGGTTGTCAAAGACCTTAAGATCATCTAGTTCCAGCCCTCTGACATGGGCAGGAACACCTCACGCTAAATCATGTTACCCAAGGCTACGTCCAACCTGGCCTTGAACATCAGCAGTGGAGCATTCACAACTTCCCTGGGCAACCCATTCCAGTGCCTCACTACCCTTGCAGTAAAGAACTTCTTCCTCATATCCTGTCTAAACTTCCCCTCTTCAAGTTTAAACCTGTTACCCCTTGTCCTATCACTACAGTCCCTAATGAAGTGTCTATCCCCAGCATTCTTATAAGCCCCCTTCAGATATTGAAAGGCTGCTATGAGGTCTCCATGCAGCCTTCTCCAGGCTAAAAAATCCCAACTTTCTCAGCCTATCTTCATATGGGAGGTGCTCCAGTCCCTTGATCATCCTCGTGGCCCTCCTTCACACTTGTTCCAACATTTCCATGTCCTTTTTATGTCGGGGACACCAGAACTGCACACAATACTCCAAGTGAGGTCTCACGAGAGCAGAGTAGAGGGGCAGGATCACCTCCCTGATCTGCTGGTCACAATCTCTTTGATGCAGCCCAGGATATGATTGGCTTTCTGGGCTGCAAGAGCATACTGCCGGCTCATGCTCATTTTTTTCATCAACCAACACCCCCAAGTCCTTCTCCTCAGGGCTGCTCTGAATCTTTTCTCTGCCCCACCTATAGCTGTGCCTGGGATTGCTTCAACCCAAGCATAGTACCTTGCACTTGTCATGGTTAAACTTTATCAGGTTGGCATCAGCCCACCTTCCAAGCGTGTCAAGGTCCCTTTGGATGGCATTCCTTCTCTCCAACTTATCAACTGAACCACACAGCTTGGCGTCATTGGCAAATTTGCTGAGGGCGCACTCCCTCCCACTGTCCATGTTGTCGACAAAGATGATGAACAAGAATTCTACCTGAAATGCTTCACATGCTAATATTTAGCTAAAAATGTTCAACATCTTCTGGAATAGGTGTTTCAAGGAGCATTCATGTAAACTTTCTTAGAAGAAAAAGTGGCCAAAATCTCAGTTACATGGGTGGAAGCTAAGTTATGGAATTACAGCTACAGTAGTTGCATGAGAGATGATGCCAGGATAGCAGCTTTAAAATGCTTGAAGAAATACAAGGTACTCATTACTTGACAAAACTCAAAAGAACAGTGAAATAATGCCCTTATAAAAGGACTGAAGAACTTGGAAGTTAAAAAGGTGAAAACAATACAAGTAAAATTTTGAGATTTATATCTAATTTGGAAAAATGCAGTAGAATAAAGTTTATATAACTAGAGTAACTATCAACAATTTCTTTTCAGTAACCTGAAAATGTGTTTCTTTTAATATCCAAGTTTATTAGATATTCAATTATTTAATGGCTATTACTAAGAGATTGTCAAAGTCAATACCTTTTTTTTTTTTATAGCACTCTTTGTTTGAACATACCTGTGAGATAAATAGATAGAAAACTTCCTTAATTCTTCAGTTAGCCACAGACCACAAAATGAGTAGAATTAATCATTTTCTGTAAGGAAAGAGTACCTGATTAGAGGATTCATTTTTAAGTATATATCAAGTTCTAAAAAGGAAACAACTTCAGTTTTTCATCTTGGTTGGGGTGAAGGATGAAATTTGAAATGCCCACATCTCTCAGGTGAGTACTTTCTCTTCTAAAAAATCTGATTCTGAATTGCTCTGTGGAGTCTTACAGCACCACATAAGATGCTTTCATGCGTGCTCTTCACGTTCTGAGTCATGTAAACTTGCAAGGAAAGGAGGAAAACAACACACACTAAATCCTTGATATTCTACATATTACTCCACATTTTAAATTTTTTTCTGATAACACAGATTACATTTTTACATTTACTCTTTAGAGCACTGGATGTGATAGCTATTTTATAGTGCGCCAAATAGTTTCTCCTGTTCCATGTTTGATGAAAAAGGCACAAAAGATAATGGAGAAAACAGTTTTGAAACAAAAATAACAGCTGCTAAACGCCAGCATGAAATTTTGAGCTGTATGGAGAAAAGAGAGTATGATAAGGTGTACCAAAATACAACAGAACATTCGTATTGAGAGTTTTCTAATTATTTTACATGTATCTAATCAAAACAAACACTGCTGAAAGAGCTCAAGCAAAGAGATGACTTCTTCAAGTCTTGATGCGTAAAATTATGTATCTAAATCTTTAGTAACACTCTAAGGGAGATTGGAGGCTAATAATGCAAAAATACAAATCAAAATGTAAAGAGTTGGATGCTTGTATATCAAAATAATTGTCTCCTTGCTTTAGAATCCATTGAAGGAAAAACATAGGAATACTCTTGGTCATATGCTAAATACAGAACATTGCCCTACACTTAAAATCATTAGAGTTGTCCATTCTGGGAGATTTGGAAAACTATAAGGTATATAAAATCACTACTACTCATAAAAGGAGAACTGCTTGGTTGACATAGAAATACCTGTTAATTGTTCATACTTGAGTTCCAAAACAGACAACAGTTTCAAAAACTGCAAGATGGAATCAGATGGAAAATAAATTTCAGCTTAGATCAGCAAGAATTTTATTTAATTCCTTCAAAGACAATGCATGGAAAGAATCACTATAAGAATGCCTCATGATAGCTTTCCTACTATGACACAAAAATTTGTCCATCCAAAATAGGCTGTATGAATAGACCTGTACATGAAACACTTTCTGCACACTGGTTATTAGTATATTATTAATTTTTGGGCATACATATGTATAATGAATAAGGGCAAGTTCTGTGTTGACCTTTTTGGGATTTAATTGCAATCATTTAATTGTTTCAGATGAGCAATGAGTGAGGGATTTGAAAGCAAGCCTTGAAAACTAGGGTAGAATTTTAAGCAGGTTGACCATACACTCAGGTGGGGTTTACTGAACAGTTTTTGATTATGGGTTTAAAATGGCATTTCTACATCTTAATATAAAGGGCTAGTCTTTGATGGAAGCGAGCTTGGCAAATACACAGAAATAGGATTCACGTACCAAAATGTGTCTAAATAACCTAAATTATTTTGCTATTTTGTTTATATGACAATGCACTTTTTCATCCTTTTCCAGCTAAGATTTAATTTTGCAACCACCATACTCTTTCATATGTAGTCATGCACCATTTCATACATAGTCAAATACATACCCTGGACTAGCTACATACTTAGTTAAATTTCAGCAAATAAAAGCACTTGCTATAATACTGCTTTTAATGTTTGAAAATAGATATACCATTTTCATTTTTGTGAACTCTTCATTTAACTTTTTCTGAAGTTGCTGTTAGAACGCTTTAGTATATTCACAGTGCAATGACCTTGACTTTGCTTTTGCATATTTTGTTTTAAAGTGAGGCTACTCTATTTGACTATGATTGCACCACCAAATTTTGAAGTGACAGCATCATTTCCATAAAAGCCCTTATTAGAGATTAATACTGTGCTTTGCTTAAAGCTCTAAAAAGTTATTTAAACTAAATAAAGCTGCACTACCAATAGGTTGTATATTAACTTAGTCAGCATTTCTACTACATATATACTGATGCCCCTATCTAACCTAGTGTTAAACCAGCTACACAGATATCTCTGTGCTTCATGGATAGGATTAGCAGCCACAGCTGGGATAGATAAGAACTTCATACTTACTGATTTTGTTTTACATCCATAGAGACTTAGACTACAATATGGTCCTGTCTGAACAGCAGTTTTAAGTAAGGAAATGCAATTTTGTGGCTGGTCTAAGCAATTCTCCTAATAGGCCTTTGTATTGCTTGGCACCTAACACAGGTTTGAGCATAATATGATTTTATTTTGAAGGGCTTTAGGTAATTATTAGCTATCTAGTCATATTGTTGCCAATTCCACTATAAGCTACATTATGCCTGGTAAAGTAGGGCAGAGTACTGGAATGCATTTGAACAAATGTTGTTCTAATTTTTTCCTTTTCTTGTTCCCCCCCCCCCCCCCCACCTAATTTTTGGAGCACTAATAGAGGTAAGCAAATATATCTCATGAATAATTCATTAATTTTGCCATTCCTGTATTTGCCAAATCACTGGTTCTCAAGCTTGAATATTCATCATTCGAACTTATGTGGGAATTTATTAGGTGAATAAATCTTCATCTGTAGGCAATTTTTAACAGATGATTATGAAGTTTACCAATTTACATTGGGTTTCTTCTCTAACAGGACATTTAGACATTCTAATATGACTCGCAAATTGTTATTTTCAAATAAATGATGAACTCAGTTTCTGTAGTCCTGCAATTCAGAGTCAAAATTTTTGTTTAGTTTACCATTCAAGGTATGGAACTATTAATGCTTCATCCCTCAAACTTTCTTCTTCGCTTTTTGCCTTTTGAGCAAAATCTTCCTAAGTACTTTCCAGAGGAAAAAAACAAAGTAAAAAAGCAGGTAAAACATGAAGTGGCCTTTCTGTATCTCTTTTCCCATTCTTCTACCGTATGCAGAGTTTTCTTATTCCTTCTCCCTCTCTAGCCCTTCCACTTGCTCCTGGAGTTCAATTCTCTCCTTCCTTTCTCCTTCTCACCACCTTTTTTCTATTCCTTGACTCATTTTTTGTCTCTATCACTTCGCAATCTCTCTACTTCCTGTACTCAGCTGTCCAGAGAACATTTTTGTCGGTGGTCTTGTCTTGCCATTGAAACTGGTGTTTCTCTCAAGAAATACCACTTCCTGTAAGTCCAACGGTGTCCTATGTTTTTGTGTTTCAAACACTTGTCTTCTCCCGTTGTTTTTAATACTGTCAATTCAATGTTGGTTGTATGTCAATTTACCTCAATTCAATCAAGTCAATCCACACCACTGTCTAAACTGCAACTTTAGATTTTTCTCAATCACGCCTCAAGACTGTGGAATTCACCATTACATTGTGGGTGAAGTACTTCATACAGGAAACGTGTTACCAGTGGCAAAAAAAAAAAAAAAATTATTTTGTGAATGGGACAAGATGATTGCAGGTGGAGTAAGGAGAGTGTTTTGGGATTTATATGCCTGATTGCTGCCTTGAAACTTGTCTTCTGCCTCTTTGTTGTTTAGTAAGTCTCTAAGAACAACCTCGAAGTGATTAGCAATTACATGTGCCTGGAGAAAATAGTTTTTACAAGTAGACATTGTCTCACCTATTCACTGACTAGACAGCTGCTGCAGAAAACCAGTTGTGCAAACAGAGATTGTGTTAAAATATATATGGTCACAGAAAAGTGCAAACTGAATAATGCATATTGTGTCTGCATTTCAAACCTTGTGATTTACTTAGCAAATTAACAGTCTTTTATTAAAGATTTCTAATGTGATTTTAGATAAATATCACTCAATATCTTAAGTGTCTATACTTGCAATTAGTGCCTGAAGTTTTTTTATAATATCTACTATGAACTGTGTGAATCTGTTAAGTCAGACTTCCTGACTGAAACCAAGTAAATGATTTAGCAGAGGTGCAAATCACAGGATCATAGAATGGTCTGGGTTGGAAGAGATCTTAAAGATCATCTAATTCCAACTCCCTGGCATGGGCAGGGCCATCTTCCACTAGACCAGGTTGCTCAAAGCCCTACTCAACCTGGCGTTGAACACTACCAGGGTGGGGAGTCCACAGCTGAAGACAACCTGTTCCAGCACTTCCACAGCAGTAGACAGAACTATCTAGAAGCTTGTATCTAGAAATGAAGAAGTGTGGCATATATTTTGATTCTGTTTAAAAATGTTGACAGTATCACTGCATTATATGCATCTTTGTACTTTTTTAGTGAAAGAATACAATGCATATATATTCTGCAGCAAACATTGAGCAAATGAGCACAGTGTGCATGTTTACAGTGAATATATATAGTTTTCTTAAATCAACAATGCTGGATAATATCAGGCAAGTAGTAACATTTATGTTAAGAGGAGTGCATGCTGTGATTTTTCTGAACTCATTTTGAAGTTCAGTGGCGTGTCTTTTTCTGTTGTACTCAAATATTAGAACATCATGACTTGTAATCACTGCTTTTAAAATTACATGTTGATTGATAAGGCTGTATTATCACATGATTAAGAATGAATAAGAAATGCGAAGCTTCTTTTCCCAGCAGTGCCCCAGATTTCTTTTGTGACTGCTTAAACAGCTTATCCTCTCAGTATTAATTTCCCCACTTAAGCAAAAAGAGGGCATCAGTGTTTTCTTTCCTTGTGGAAGTATATAGGAGTAATGTCTCCTGTACTTGCCAATACTAGTAAAGTAATCAGATATGTAAGGGTAAATACATAAATTTCATTTGCTTGTGAATTTCAACTAGTGATTTGCTTTTAGAATCAAAATAAGATTTTTGTTATGGGATTTTTCTTCCAAATTTCATTATATTCATATGCAACTGGGCAATCCTTTTTAAACAAACTCCTATACATGTAGGAAGAGTAAAGAACAAGAGCCACTAGCCTGTTTCTGTCTCCAATAAAAATTACATGAAGGATTAAAAAAAAAAAAAGAGATCTAACTGAATATCTAACAAGCTGCTGTGCCTTCTGTTTTTCAGCTTTTTGAGTAAAACACTTGGAGAAAATCTGATATTTTTGACAAATCCCAACTTTTCAAATGTTACTGTCCTGGTGAACATAGATTTTTACAGTTAATTGCATAGAATGTCATATGTAATTATAAGTCTGTCATGTTGCCCTGGGTTCAGCAGTATCAGTCATTATTCTCATTCTTAGTAGTTGGTGCAGTGCTGTGTTTTTGACTTTTGGCCTGGGAACAGCACTGATAACACCAATATTTTTAGTTGCTGCTCAGTAATGTTTACTCTGACCAAGGTCTTTCTGAGTCTCATGCTCTGCCAGGGAGGAGGGGAAGCTGGGAGGAAGCAGAGACAGGACACCTGACCCAAACTGACCAAAGAGGTATCCTATACCACAGATTGCCATGCTCACTATATAAACTGGGGGCAATTACCCGGAAGGGCTAGATCACTGCTTGGGTGGGGCTGGGTATCAGTCGATGGGTAAGCAGTTGTATTCTCTTCCCTTGCTGTTTCCTTGTCATTATTATTATTGGCGGTAGCAGTAGTGGTTTGTGTTATACCTCAGTTACTGGACTGTTCTTATCTCAACCAGTGGGAGTTATATTCTTTCAGTTCTCCTCCCCATCCCTCTGGGAGCAGGGGTGAGGAAGGAGGGGAAGTGAGCGAGCAAACTGTGTGGCTGATTTACGTCTGGGCTTAAACCATGACACATTTTAAATTAGCTAAATTTTGAAGGAGAATAAGCTGAATCCTGAAATGGGTTCACTTTGATTTACAATAACTGGAGTTTCAAGTAATCCTTTGCATCCCTCAATGTTATTTAAGAAATATGTGCCTATTAACACTTCACGCTTCATATTATTGCAGGATTGAGGTTGTTTCTTGTGAATGTCAGAGCTTATAGAGTGACCAATGAGAAAGGAAGCAAGCTGGATGCAGAATATAAGACTACAGCTTTAATTCTGTCCCAGGAACTAAATTATAGGCAAGTATGACAATATCTTTTTTGCCTTAGAGTTTGCCAACATGAAACTGGCATGATAGCCCTTTTATTTATCTTATTCCTCTGTACAGAACCAGTGGCAAGATAGTTAAAAAATTATTTGCAAGGAGAAAAAGAGAGATTGGGATGCAAAAGATGAAATTACCATATTCCTTGAACTTCTTAGCTGTTTTTTGTTTATTTGTTTCATTTTTAGTTTTATTATTCTCTCAGATTGCCATAATGTTGTCTGAAAAAAACTAAAGATTTTTGCTGAGTATAACTGTGGACTGAAACGTGAAACAATGACATTGTCTCCCAGCCAAAAATTGAGATGCATCCTTTACCATTTCTAGTTATTGTAATATCAGTATGAATGTTTGATGAGATTTAGCTCCCAAAATGCAAAACCCCTTAGTAGAAGATTCTGCAGTATCAAAGTCACAAAGACAATAAACCAGAATATTTGCCTCATTTAATGTTTCCTGTGCTCTTCCATGACAGGCTAGTTGCTATCAAGGAGAGACGGGTAAGATGTGCCTTATGAACCTTACTATATACTCCTCTTGATCCCTAGAACTGTAGGAAATGTCTCTAACCCTATACAGATACTGGAGTTCACAGACCTGCTTGTTTCAAAGTCGGTAAGTGCATTCTTTGAAGGACAGGTTACTTTGTTCTCAGTAGAACTTGGAATAGAATCAGGTACATGACGATATATATGGCTAGGAGTGAGTAAGGCTTCACATCAGTTCCAGACATGCAATAATGATTTAGATTGACTTGTTCCCTAACAAAATCTGCTTGAAAACAAATGATCATTCTTTGTATCCATGACAAAACTAGGAAAAATGTTAAGAACCCTCAAATTGTATGAAAAGTGATTCTTTGTTGCTGTAGTGATCAGACAGGTCATGGATACTTACAGATGGCAAGGGACATTTGATAGCATCTGATGTTTGAATGCTGTCACAGAAGTCTGTGTGACTTTAAAAAATTTTTGTGAAGTTTCATTCCTGTAATAATGTGTAACATAAACAAGAGGATGATATTTTAGGTTGCATTTTTCTGTGCCTGTACAAAATGATACTTTCATATCTTGTTGAAGGAACTTAACCATTGATGCTGAAGGGGATTTTTATTGGTTGGGGAAAAGTTACTGAAACTGCAGTTGCAGTGGATATTAACAGTTTGCTAGTGTGCCCCAGCCTCAGGTTAGGTGTGGTGTTGTGGGTTTGTTGCTGGTGGTGATTTTTAACAAGGTGTCAGACAGAGCTACCTAGAGATTGTAGGTGACTGTTAAAGGTCCCTGTTTCTTGCAAAACACAAAAACATGTAAGAGAAGATAGAGGTGATGACAACTGCTTAAAAATAAATCCAGCCTAATGGGGGCTCCTCCTACTTTATCAATAAAGTTTCAAAGGCTACTTTTTCTGTAACATAAGTTAAGCAATTATTTTCTGTTCTATCACAAACTAGCTAAGACTCCTAGCTAAGCAGCATCTGTCTGCAGAAATCTGCATGGGACACACAGAATATTCAGTGTTAGATTACAGAAATAAATCATGGTAAATGTGTAAAGATATCATGATTTCTACCATTGAGCTCATAGGTAATAATTAAAAATTCGAAGTATCTAAATAGCTTAAGGCTAAACTTAAAGGCTAAACAAGCCTAATCCAAAAACTTTGCCATTCTTTTTAATACTTAATCCTTATGAATTAAAGTTCTCACTATGGTTTTAGCACACTTTTTCATGTTTATTCATCAATTTTTCATTTTCTAAATAAACACAGATATGTTCATCTTAACATGCATTTAAATATTAGATTGAATGAGCTGCCAAATAATGAAATGTAGTGTATTACCTCTTTCATTTCCATCAGTGAATACTTTCAGCTCTGATGTTTTCTGATTTGATTGTTTAGTTTCTCTGTTCAATCGAATAAGGACTGCTCAGAAGAGAGGGGAAAAAAAAATTATAATCAATATTTTTGTTTAATCTGTTATCAAAAAAAAAAGCTTGCTCTTGTTATGCTTTCTACAAGCTCCCCTCTTTAGACTGCAATACTAAGATTCTCCAATAGATGCCCTAAGAGATCTCTTGTAAACACCACGACTAAGTACTGAAATTAAATATTTTCAGCTTTCTCTTTGTGTGTGGGTTTGTTGTTTTGGTGTTTGGTTTTTTTTTTTTTAATCTTGTTTTATTTTTCTTATATATATCGATAGATAGATATATCTGTGTAATCTACCATCGAGTGTGCTGGTTTTGGATTTCAGTGATAATGAATAATGTAATTATTTGATCCCAAATAGTTGAAAAAGCTGGACAATAATAAATTTAACATTTATTGTCACTGCTCAATTATTTTTCATTAGTAAATTTTAATGTGGATATTAATTCTATAGTGCATTATCTCTTTCCTGTTTAAAGAGTTATTACTTCATATTCACACCATGAGAGTGGGGGCTATGTCATCCTGTCAGAATCATTATCATTGTAAAGTAGCTACACACTGAAACGAACCCATAATTTTTATTTCATTAGATATAATTTAGAAATATACAGATCTACACTTGGAGTCTAATCTCCCTTCCCTCCCTCGTCTCCTTCGAGTTTACATCTGTTGTTCTGTGTTTTCTGTTGTTTAATTTGAAATACTTTTTTGATGAATTTTAAATATAGGTTTCCTCTGTGTGAAAACTATTGTATATTCCTTTTATTTAAGTAACTAAGTCCTTTTGTGAGAACTGGCTTTGAGGAGATATGGGTTGAACCTTAATGTGCCTTTATTATCCTTTTGTGATTTGGGAGATCTCCTCTGCCAGATGGTTGGCACAACCTTTCTCCAAGCCACAAGGAAGCTAATTTTCTTCTACATCATTTGCCAGTGTCTGCCATTCTGGTGCTTATGATGCCCTGCTGTTATAAAAGCACCAGTCCAGGTCTCAGGACCCTTTCCTGTGTTTTTTTTTTTTTTTTGATCAGGACAGAGCTGATAGTGGATGCCTTATCATTTTTCATCAGAAAGTTAAACAGATATTAAGTGAATTAGACTAGTAGAAGATGAGGGAAAAATGTATGTGTCCAAACTTCCTGCTGTGAGACACACATATTTTGAGAATTATTCATGCCATCTCATGTCAGAGCAGGCTGAGAATTCTTTTGCTGTCATTGATTTCAAGCTAATCAATGATCTTCACCAGTAACAGCTGCACTGAAGGGGCAGGTGGCTTTCTCCAACAACAAAGTAAAAAAGAATAATTAGTTAAAAAAGAAGTGGAAATTAAACCATGTAAAGGGCGGTACGGTGGTCTGTATATTTTGAAATAAGATTTCCTCATTGCTTGAATTTATCAGGGCCTAAAACTATTTTTGGTATTAACCAACAAATAGAAGTGTGTTTAAAGTGTTGCAAAACAAAACAAGTAAAAACTTCTTTTAGTCTTGTTTACTACTATGTAGCTGCCAGGTTAGCAGGGACAATAAAGTAACTGATTTTTGGTATTATCAGATTTTAATATCCTGAACTCTTTGATAACCTGATAAGGTGATTCATGGGAACACTTTTCTCATTTTGAATGTTTAAAGATTTATCATGGAAAAATAAATTGCTGGTTTTGAACTTACAGGTGGCGAATGGTACACAGACATACAGAGGTATCTGCACTAATCTGAAGATCTGAAGAAAAAGTAACAGTGCAAGTTTATGATATTTCCTGCATTTTTTGCCTTACTAATTGCTCTTACAAAAACCTAAGCGCATAAAAAAGAAAAACAAATCCAAAGATACTTTAAATAGCTTTAGAAGTGTTAGCAGTGGAAAAGCCAAACAAAGAAAAATAGCTACCTCTGAAATACCATGCTTACTCTCTAATTCTGCATTCATTTTGCGTACAGTACTGTTTGCAAGGTATGTAACCCTTTCTCCATAATTACTTGCAGTAGAAAAGGAGATCCAAGTTTGTCAAAGAAAGCAACTATTGTTCTCTATTCAGTGAGTTATGGATAGGTTGTGAAGTATGTAAGCAGATGTTTTGGACAAATATGGAACAACCAAACAACTTTTATCATCTATTATTTGCACTGACTTCCCCTTAATATATTCAGACTTTGATCTTCTTTTTGTCTTACATGAGGTCTCCTGCTGTATTGGATCCTATATTAAACAGCTCCTCGTGAATACAAAATAGAGAATCCTTATTATTAATACCTATAGTCTTAACAAGCATAAAACAGCTTTGAAGTTCCTTTACCTTTCTCACCTTCACAAGAAAACATTAGTACCTACTGCGCAGCCTCTCCTCTGCCCAGTATAGAATCATAGAACAGTTAGGTTTGGAAAGGACCTTAACACCATCTAGTTCCAACCCCCCTGCTATGAGCAGGGACATCTCCCACTAAACCATGTCATCCAAGGCTCTGTTCAACCTGGCCTTGAACACTGTCAGCGATGGAGCATTCACAACTTCCCTGGGAAACCCATTCCAGTGCCTCACCATCCTCACAGTAAAGAATTTCTTCCTCAGATCCAATCTAAACTTTCCCTGTTTAAGTTTGAACCTGTTACCCCTTGTCC
>JASSUY010008982.1:8640-38074 GCA_032466535.1 Forpus xanthops
TCCAATCTAAACTTTCCCTGTTTAAGTTTGAACCCATTACCTCTTGTCCTCTCACTACAGTCCCTCATGAAGAGTCCTTCCCCAGCATCCCTATAGCTTTTTGTAAACATGAATGTTTAAAGTTGTGCTCTTCATTAGACTTGCTGCAGTTTGTATTTTCAGTTAAATACTGAGGGAGAAACAAAACAAAAATGGAAGTCAGATCAACTAAAGCTGATTTATTTCTAATTTCAGTATTTGTGGAAAAGCTTTTTTCCCATCTCTGGTCATTATGTAATAAATAATATTGCTTTTTTGCTTTGCAACTCTCCAGGGAATATATCAGACTTTGAGCTACACATCATAAGATTGTTTGTTTTTTTTTTTTTTTTTTTTTTTTTTGATTTTGTAATTCAGACCAGATTTAAATGAAAAGAAATTTCAAGAAAACTGATCAGACAAATAGATTTAAGGACCCCCTATTTAAGCATTTACTGATAAAATCCAGAAGAAGAAATAACAGAATTGTCTGCTTTAATTTGTTATTATCTGGATATGAACTTTTATAAAGCTTATCTAGGTGGAAGATTTTGCAGCTTTCCATTTTGGAAGGGAAAGAACTTGCAGGAGAAAGTGCAGAGGCTAAATTATAAAATCAGTTTATCATCACAAGCATCTGATGAAGGAAAAAAGAGGTATATAATATCTTCAAAAAAGCATTCAAGCAATAGTTTCTCTGAATCGTGAAATGCCTTGTGGAGGTATAGTGGCATAGACAGGCATAATATAGAAAACGAAATAATGAATATTACCTATTCCCTTGATTGACATTTTAAGCTGATAATTGATTAGGGTCAGGAAATATTTTCCTCTCTTTCTTCCATTTACAGAGGTTTCAGAATTTATCCAAAGTAATTTGAATTATCGTGAATCCTTTAATATTTAAGTTAATGCTAAACTTAACAAATCAAAGCAACTTTTTTAGTCCTAGAACAATAAATATGAAGTTTTTAATTATTACTTACTCCACATATCTCTATATTATTTAGTGTTGTTATGTAATACATAGCAAACTAATAATGCATGATATTATTAATATTTTAAAAATATTATTTTTACCCATGGAAAAGAAACAGCTAAACTGCAAATAACACCTAAATACCAGAACCTCTAAGAGAATGCAGTAATACTTCAGTAGTTTCAGATGAAACTAGCTTCATTCACCAAACCTTATGTGACTTTCATAGCTCTACCAATTTACAGACTGCTTACATTTTTCTACTCAAAGCTGAGTTCTTACTTACTCCACTTTAAATAGAGAATTGATGATGTAGCTGTTTTTTTCCATTTCTGACTACTGTGATACTAACCATATGTCCACTCTTCTGTAGTTAAAGACAGACCTTCAACTGATGACAAAATGAAAAATGCAAGTGAAACACGATAGAATTCACAGATGAAAGAAATTCTGTTGATATTTTAATTATTGTGATACAGCACCACTTATATACTGGTAAATTTCAGTATTTCGTGTATTTATTATTCTTTTTTTACCAGCATACATGTATGAAGCATGTGAATACCCACGCCCTGAGTTTGGACATGGATCGTCTCAAACTGCTGGCTAGTAAATGTGTTTTGAGAACAGAATTCTCTGTGGTGAAGCATGCAGTTTTCCAAATGGAGCTAGCTACTCATCATTTAGGTTGTAAATCTATGCCTTTACACAAGCGACCTACGTTCCTATAGATAAATTAATGGCTTTTTCACCATTTGAAATATCCCACAAAGACGCAGCCCTAAAATAAGCTGCTAAGTAAAATAAAAAAATATAAAATAGAAATTGTTCGTTTTTTTTTTTTGTAATGCCTTTAAAATGCAGCATGAAAGACCAATGTGTTAATGGTTTGGATTTATTCCAGAGAATATACTGTTTTCCTAGTCACAAATCAGTGATACAATCAGCAGATCTTACAAAAATCTGTAGCTGCAGACAGAATTTTTACTTATGCAATTAAGGATTAAAAAAATTATTCGCTATTAATTTTCATTCACCAACTCTTTAAATAAACAACTTCTGTTAAGTATAAAAAAAGTTCCTAAAGTTTTGAAGGAGACCTTGAGTTTCAGTAAGGATGTTGGACACACTGTATTTCCATGGCACCCGTCAGTCAAAAAGCCAGCACCTCTATTTTAGACACCCTTTTACTTTTTCACTGTCAAATTATAGCAAAGAACCAGACCTGTCGTTATCTGTGAAATAATTTCTGACAAACAACTGAAGTACTTCTGTGTACTTTGATTGTGACAATAATTATTTTTAGGAGTAAAGGGAGGAAGAGAAGGTGTTGCAGTTATTTTACTTGGGTACAAGACAGGTTCAGTTTAAACAGTAAAACAGCAGTTGCATATAGATAATCCATTATGAAGGTCCAAAAATAATATGGTCACATTAACCAGACAGTTGTAATTAACATACTTTGGTACTAAGAGCAGAAAACTATGGGCAATCATATTCTTTGTAGAATAAAGTGGTCATTCAAAGTATGTGTGCATATATGTGCACACGACTGAAGCAACCTACTTTTCTTCTTTTTAAGTTCTTCTCAGATTAGCCTAGATTTAAGTAATTTGAGAAAATATGGTTTTTTAGGCAAGAAGAATAGATTGTTCAGAGATATTTACAGCACAGTACTGTGCCATCTGATGTTGAATTTCTCTCCTTCAGGGATGGTATGAAACAGGAAGAAGAATAGAGATTTATTTGTTTCTTTTGCCAAGGAACTTTTTCTGTACTTACTGACATCATCTTCTGTGCTTCATAGGAGAACACTTATTTCCCCATATCAGCCCAGCTGCAGAAATTCCTTGACTATGAACTGAAGCCTGCTGTACTTCTGCCTTTCAAGAAAGTTTTTTGCAGGAAGAAGCAACAGGTTTTCCAAGGATGGTTTTTTGACTCCTTATTCAGACAAGGAAATTAAAACTATTATCTGCTTTTGAAGTAAATGAAGAATGGATATTCAAGAAGTCTCCCTGAAAGGAAATAATAACTATGTTTCCTCACTGTACATCATCTGCTAATCTTCAAAAGCAAATTACCCATAGGAACATTACCCATCTGAATGAAAAAAGAAATTGGAGGAGTGGGTCAAGAAACTCCTTTGGAATTTCAACACACCTGACTACGTATGAAAGTGTATTACATGCATGTGTTTATAGCTGGGGGGGGGGGGGAATCAGTTGCTTCTAGGAGGAGCTGAATTTAATAAGAATTCCAATTTTTCATGGGGATTAAATCTTCCATTGATTTAATCCCTTCCTGAACTTGCTTGCATCGTATGAGGTAGTTGTGGTTTTCATTTTACATTCAAGTCTACAGCATGATGAATAGCTATTGTCAGCTTTACTTCACCTTGACCAGTGGCTGCAGCAGTGGGGGTAGGCTAGGGTCAAGGAGATGGCCTCAAATAATCTTCCACAATTTTCTTACCCCAATTCCCCCCTTTCCTTAACCTTCCTTTCTTTTTTTTTCTTCTTTCTCTTTTAGTGCCCCATCTAGCTTGTTGCTTTCTGACGCTGTAAGAATTCTAACTAGAAATGACAAATCACTTGATATTTCATACTCTATTGTTTGTTGTTTTTTCCAGCATCTTCTTTTAAAATCAACCTACTCAGAAGTGTATGTTTCTAATTTGTATTATAGAAAAAATCCTGCTCATTCTGTTCATTCAGGTATTTCCCTTTGGTTCAGTGCATTATGCACAGCATATTGAAATTCAGCACATCAAACATCCACTCCATATGATTTACTACACAGTGTTATTACTATATCATAATACTTGTAAAACCTGGCCTAATGATAGTATTTTATAGAAGTTGATTTTATTCAAAGGATTTTGACCAAGAAAGTTACAGCTCTTCTCAGAATAAAAGTAGGTATGAATTTATCTCATAGAGCTAGAGGCAGTTTTCAATGAGAAACCAGGAAAAAAAGCAGGACTTGTAAATAATAAAAGACATCAGAATGATACAACATTAAAATCAGAATTTTGGGCTGTGGAAGAGATTTTTGCAATTTGTATAATTCATAGAATCACAAAGCGGTTTGAGTTGGAAGAGAGTTTTAAAAATCAAGTCTAAACCCCATGTCATGGACAGGGACATCTTCCACTAGACCAGGTTGCTCAAAGCCAAATCCAGCCTGGTCTTGAACACTTCCAGGGAAAAGGCATCCACAGCTTCTCTGGGAAACCTGTTCCCATGTCTTATCAGTCTTGTCATGGTGAAGAATTTCTTCCCTGTATCTAATCATAGTTTTTCCTCTTTCAGTTTAAAACTCTTGCCCTTTGTCTTATCACTACATGCCCTTGTAAAATGTTCCTCTCCAGCTTTCTTCTGGGCCCCCTTTAGCTACTGGAATGTTGCAACAAGGTCTCCTCAGAGTCTTCTCTTTTCCAGGCTGAACAATCCCATCTCTCTCAGCATTTCCTCACAGGAGAGGCGTTCTATCCCTCTGACCATTTTTGTGGGCCTTCTCTGGTCCTGCCTCAATGGGTCTATGTCTTTCTTGTACTGGGGACTCCAGATCTGAATGCAGAACTCCAGGTGGGGTCTCACAAGAGTGGAGTGGAGGGAGAAAATCACCTCCCTCAACCTGCTGGTCACACTCCTTTTGTTGCAGCCCTGGATACATTTGGCTTTCTGGGCTCCAAGTGCAAACTGCCAGCTCAGATCTAATTTTTTACCCACCAGTATTCCCAGGTCCTCCTCTGCAGGGCTGCTGTCAACCCATTCAGCCTCTACTCATACTGGTGACTGTCCTAGCCCAGGTTCAGGAATTGGCACTCAATCTTTTTGAACTCCTTGAGATTCACACTGGCCCACCACCTCTCAAGCCTCTTGGAAGGTGCATCCTTTCCCTGTAGCATAGCAGTTATATGAGCAGTATTGCCTTGTGGCATAAAAAAAGTAATTCTTCAAGATACAGACTCACAGAACTTGTTAGACACAGACCTCAAGGAGACCTAATTTAAAGAGTATGTTAGGCACTGTCAGGATCGGGATTTAAGGATGCTTATAAACAAACATATTAAACAATAACTTGCACATACACTGAAAAAAATGTGTGTTTATACACATATGTAGCTGTGCCTATGTACTAGCCAGTAAGTACCCATATTAGGCTCAAACAGCCTATGTCAAAATTGCTGATACTTGGAACAGAAGTAAAAGGATTACTGGGGAGTAAAAGAAAGATAATTGGCTAAACGTATCCCTGAGGCCTGCACAATAAGCACTACTATTTTATTGGATAAGTAAAATACCAGACCTTGCTCATTTGAACTACCTGATGAACTAGCTGCAGTTCTAGCTAGTTTAGGGAGATAATAGGAAGCTGATAATCACTGCTATAAAACTAATGGTCTTGATGCAAATTCTCTCCTGCAGCTAATTTCTACAGAGAGGGAAACTGTTGAGCAGCTAGTCACACTTTCTGATTCTGAGGAACTGATTTGTTGCAGCTTTGGCCAGGCAAAAGCGAAAAACAGGCAAGGAGCTGCTTTAATTTATGCCACTGTCAGAGTCTCTCATGGTCTCTCTACCACTGGAGCTCCTCTCTGCCACAACCTTTCATGCCCTGACTAGGGATTTCCCATGCAAAAATATATATACGTGCAATGCACAGATGGTTTGCATATGTGCAGTAGGCTTAACATATCTGATTTACTGTGTATGCACAGACCATCTGTGCAGCACATGTGCAGCAGGTCTGATGTGTACTGGACACATTGGACTTACTGTGCATGTGCTACACAGTTAATCTGCACACACACAGTAGCCACAGCTCTGACTGAGTTGCCAGACATCCAGATGGCCAGAGTCCTTAAATCCCTTCCAGAGAAAAACTGAAGATGGAATGAGAATGTTTGGTTGTTTTTTGTTTTGGTTTGGTTCGGGATTTTTTTTTCTGGTGTATATCATAGCTTATCCTTTATTCTCAAACATAGCATATAAAAAAGGATATACCACCTCATCAGGTGTTATTCTAAGAAAAAAAAATTCCCATATGCAAAAAGCAATTCTTTTTTTTCTGTCCTGTTTGCCCAAAAAACGGCTACAGAAAACAACATAGAGCTGTGATAAAGATTCTTCTCTATTGACTTTTACAGAACAAGCAAATACGTAACAAGTGAACTACACAGGCCTCCCTTAGCAAGGATTGGCAGCCTCTTCAGATTTTCTGACTATAAACAGCCTTTCAATTTGGAAATTTTTAAATTATACAGCTTAATGCTCAGACAACTCAGCAACCCAGATCAATAGCATGTCACAATCTCAGGAGGAGAGTTAGTCATCTCAGGCCAATCCTTGCTGTTTGGCTGAGATTCAATGTCTTACAGCACACATGCTGCTTTGTTTCCCATCATTCAGACTGTGCTCTAAAACACTGTCCTTAATGTTTATGGTAATTTTCCCTCCAATAACTCTTCTGTAAAGCTAAGATCAAATTTAAACATGAACATAGCTTATCAGACCCACAAGAATTTTCAGAAAAGGTGAATGCAAATTCCAGGCACACTGTCAGTAATAATGTGTGGAGAATTTATCTAAACACTACTTAAATGATATTTTTTGCACTGGTACAGGGGTATATGGAAAGGCAGGAGGCAAAAAAATGGCTGAAGATTCAGGTGAATGCTGCCAGGAACACAAAAAGTGGTTAAGCCTCATCAACTAATGTTGGGGTTTCCAATGTAATCCAACAAAAGACAAGATTTTCCAGCTGCATTGTTGATGTGTTAACTCTTGCCAGCCTCTTCAGAAGCTGTCCAATTACCTACTGAAGGAGAGCAAGTTAACACACTAACAGAGTTTTTACCACTATATACAATTTTACAAGCATACTGAACATTGGAAGTGCAATGAAAACTGCAGCTTAAATTGCATTTAAGTATTTGACCAGTGGGAGAAAATGCTATCCATGCATGCTTTTGAAGTCAAAGTACCCTTCACTTTACAAACCAGCATGTCTTAAAAGGCTCTTGTCTCTTCTAAACTAATTTGCTACTCCATTTTTAACCTCACCCACACAATCTCCATTCAAATCACAATTTATGTATTTCAGAATGTATTTCCTAATTAGCACTATATCAGAGCAACTTCTTGTAATAAACAAGTTCTGTTAATAAGAAAAATCTATATTGTAGCTAGAAGCTGAAATGTCAGACTTATTTTATCCTGAAGTAAATAAAGGAAAAACTGTAGGTGGAAAAAAATGCTGGACTTTTCTGGTTTCTTTCATTATTGTGTTTAATCACTTACAAACACTTAAAATATCGATTCCTCCAAATTCTCAGTCAAAAATAGAAGGTAATGAATGAAATCTGGAGGTTTATTCACATAATCTGTGAACAGCAACAGGCAATCACTTGCAACACAGGATAATTTACTTGTACTGAAACTGGCAGTGGGCGCAACATACTTGGCACATTTTTAATATCCTTAGCATATTTTATTTCAAACTTGTTAAAAGGATATGCTGTAATTGATCTGCTTTTAGTGACAGTATTGAAGAATATTGCCAGAAGTTGTAGCATGTATCAACACAAAGGGACAGCAGAATTAAAAGATGCCTATTAAAATTGATTAAACCCTTCAGCAGTAATTACAATGTATGATATATTATTCCCAAATTACTTGATACCTATATGTTTTTACCACATGCTATAACATCTGTATATTGCATCTTAGTAAACAACACTGTTGGCTAAATTAAAACAAAAATTAATACAATAGATGGTGTCTATATTTTCCAGAGATAATTTAGGTGATGTGGAGAAACCCAGAGCTCCTACCAGAATACTCACTGGTTCAGTCAAATCTCAAATTGTACACTACATTAAACACTGTTTTCATAAATAAAAGGAAGGAAAAAAAAGAGTGTTTAAAATGCCAGCAGCAGGTTTGATCTACTTCCGGCTTTTGGATTTAAAAGAGATGGAAACTTACATACTTAGATGTTTGGATGTTTTCGTATTTGTGCATTCATAGAAGGCATTGAAAATCAAAAGTCAACTCCCTTCTCTTGAACTGCTGTCTTAGGAATACCACCATGAATGGAATAGTATAGGTTTTAAAGTGCACTCTCTTTTTTCCATACTTTATGTATAACAGTGAATATTCACTAGTGCAAAGAACTCAGTAAGATTGGACCTCAGATGTGCAACATAACCATCTGACAAAATAATAACCCAGTTACTTGCTCACAGTCTTCAAACTTGTTTAAATATTTTATAGATTCTCAGTGACAAAACAGTCATCTCAAAATACTAGCTAGCTCATATGTATAAAAGATGACATTCTGTTCCCATTTTAAATCAGTAATGAAAGGAATTTACTCCTGAATCTCTCATCTCTAAGGTCACCTTAACAATTAATTAAAGTGTTTAGATAAATTTGTCTTACTTTTCCTTTTTTCAGGTACCTCACTTTGCACCTTTGGCAGTAGTGCTCTGATGCCCAGGAATAATATTCGAACATTTAATTACACGGAAGTGGCAAGAAGATGTAAACACCATGAATCTGCTCTTTTGCTGAAGCTTTATTTCTGAAACATCATGGTCAGGTTTTAATTCAATTATAAGATGTGCCCAGGTGTGTGACTAGATAAGTCAGACTGTAATCTCACTTCTTCCTTTCTGTTGCATCCACCCAGTCAGATTCCAGCCACCTGCCTTTGTCAACCAGTATCTCCATCTCACCCCCAAAAAGCCCCTGTGTCTAAGTGCAAGAAAACTCTAGTTAGAACATGCTGGTGTCAACTGAATAAAAACAAACAGATCTGCACAGTGAAAAGTCTTTTTTTTTGAAGTTTTCCATATTTATATGCTCATGGATCATCATGAGCATGACACAGAAATTAATATACCTACATAAAAAAAATGGAGAGTGGGAACTGGTTTTAAGGAACATCATCACATTATGTTTTATTTCAGTAACAGAAGTCACACAATCGTTCATTTGAAAACACTTGATATGTAGCTGAACGAATGTTTATTAACAGCTTTGTTGAGAAAAAACGCTTTCATATGAGGCAGGTAGGTCACCTCAGGAATATGTTTCTCTTCTGACAAGCTGTTGAGATTACTCACAATTTTTCCGTCTTTTTTTTTTTTTCCCCCAAAACAGAAGCAAATTTTAACAGGAAATCAAATGATAACATCAATTTATCAAAAGAAAACCCTTTTTTTTTTTGTGGGGAGGTGGGTTTGGATTATTTTGGCGTTTGGTTTGGGTTTTTTTTTTTGTTTTTTTTTTTTCCCAAAAATATGTGCTGTCAGTGGTCCCTAACTGCCCACAGAATTTCACTGTCTATGAGAGGATTTCTGTTCTATTGAAGCAGAAATCACTGTGCCAAATATTTCCTTCATCATATACAGTAATCTTCTTAGCAGAAGTAAGATCATTTTGCATGAGTAAGAGGAAATGTCTTTATCTAGTTTCATTGCCACTCAGCTTCCAGCATGGGTGATGGGCACAACTTGCATTTGTAATTTGGGTAATAGTTTCATTTGGTTGTTTATTTGGAATCAGTGAACTTTCAGTGCCTATTTGCTTCCTGTAAACTGGCAGTGTAGCAGACAAATGAACAAGCAAAAGCAAAATTTTAATAAAAAGTCAATGTACAGTAGCACCTCAACTGATGACAGATTCAATCTTTTATATGCTACTGCAAACTATAGTGCTCCTTTCAATAAGCACTCAAGGGAGAGAATAAGAACATAGAACAGAGTAATAGATTTGGTATTCAAGGCTTTGAAAAATTATTCCTGTTTGGCAGTCAGCAAGAAGAGAGATAATGGGAAAATGAGAGGGAGGCTAACAGATTTCAAGATTCTGTTTTGAAGAGGAATGATAAGCATTTTCACTGACATTGATCCAACTAATGTATGTGGTTTCAAATGTGTAAATGCACTTAGAGATTCTGAGGCTGTCTCTATAAGCCCTTCAAAATTAAGGAACTGCTGCTGAAATCTGGGGATTCATACATAGAAAGCTTGCAGGACCAAACACTATGACAGATGCATTTTGACATTAGAATTAAAAATAAAAGAGACATAAAACCCAAATCACTAATTACAATTTTTCCCTAGACTATGTAATGATAACTCTGTGTTCATAGGGAAATTGGTTTTATTTGCAGCTCTCGTGATTCAATAAATTCCACGCAATAATTAAATCCAAAATAAAAGCTTTAAAACAAAAAAAAACGAACCTGAGATTCCCACAAACATAAAAATCTCTAGAGTTACAGCAGTAATTCATATCAGGGTTACTATTTTGTATGGCTCTGATACATCAAGGGAGATCATGGGGTATGTGGAATAGCTATGAAACCCAGTATAGGATGGAGAATGTTTTTTGTCAGCGTTTTGTTTCTCCTTGTACAGGTGTGTAGCCTAAAGAAAGGAATAATTTTGGCCCCTTTCTCCTCCTTCAATAGACTGAATGCAGTTGCTCAGTAGGGAAAGTAAGGCATGCTAACCGTAACTTGGCTCCAGTTTACCCCAGAGCAAGGGGATAATTCAAGGACAGATCAGACGACTCACTGTGCAGCATCCTCCTCAGTGTTTCTTGCAAAGCCAGTTGATACAAAAGTAACCATTACATGAATTTTACATCAGTCACTATTTTAACATGAATTCCTCAGTGATCTCAGTGGAAAAAAAATATTCTTTTATTGTCATATAAGATGGTACAGGATCAGGTGCTTGATAGGTATTTATTTATTTTTATAATCACAAATTTATTGATGAACATTTCAAATCAAATATCTGAAGTAGAAAAATAATAACACTTTATAAAGTAAAGAATATTACCTAAATAAGAAATGAGTTTACAAGAAAAGTATTATCTCCTAATTTTTTAATATCTACAGGATTCCTGTCTTGGCTGATATTTCAGGAAACTGTCTATAGGTTGCATTCCTGAGCCTATCAGCCTCACAAATCAGAGTTAATAAAAGTCAATCAGTGATTGTTTAACTTACCTGCTACTGCCTGAAGCAGAAGTACAAAAGCTAAATGTGTGTTCAAAACTCTACAAGGAGTTTCTGTCATCTAAAAATTCTAAGTGTATGACCTCATGGAAGCTCTAAGAGATAAATATCCCACGACAGCTTGAAGAAACTTGCAGTTACTATGCATTCATGCCAACAAAATAAGCAATCACAAATGAGGAATACCAATGTTTTTACTTTCTGCCCTTAGAACGATTCAGTTAGAAATGAGAACTAATTTGTCAAAAGACCACAAATATGAAGCAATTGACAAGGAGAAACTAACGAATGCAATTAATTAGAAAACAGTAGGTTGACTGCCAAGTGAAAAGGTTTATAGGTAATATAGAGTTAAATTGTCACATGTATCAATGAGGTTTACTGCAGTTGCTATTACCTGTTCCATACTAAGCTTCCTCACATCTGCTGAATATCCTGACTGATTTACAGTGAATTGCTACATAGTTCTGACTTTGAACTTTCAATAGTGTTCATTCTCCTACATACTCACCTATGGAATGTTTTGCTACATGAAGATGACTTGCAAGTATATTAAAGTCATACACTAATGCAAATTGGTTTTCTTTCATGAAATCACAACCAAGTTTTACAAACAGTGGAGAGAGCATTTTAAAATATTAAATGTGAGGGGAAACACTATAAGTAAGTTCTATAGCTAACAAACAGCAATCACCTTTAATTTTAAGTGAATTTGTAGTGCTGTTCTTATAATAAAATAGTAGTATAGCTTCATAATACGTTGGTATAATGCATAACTTTGACCTAAGAGTCGTTGATAATGTTTTACTCATAAAATGGGAATTGGAGATAGGAAAGATACTTTATTTTTAGTTCAATCAGGAATTTTAGTTCAAATATTTTAGCAATGTTTTTTAATATACATTTTCTTTCAAAAATGCAAGTCATAGAATCATAGAATAGATAGGGTTGGAAAGGACCTCAAGATCATCTAGTTCCAACCCCCCTGCTCTGGGCAAGGATACCTCCCACTAAACCATGCCACCCAAGGCTATGTCCAACCCGGCCTTGAACATCGCCAGTGATGGAGCATTCACAGCTTCCCTGGGCAACCCATTCCAGTGCCTCACAACCCTCACTGTAAAGAATTTCTTCCTCAGATCCAGTCTAAACTTCCCATTTAAGTTTGAACCTGTTACCCCTTGTCCTCTCACCACAGTCTATATATACTACATATAGTATAACTCAACGTTTAACAAAATTACGTGCTTTCCATTTACAGTAACCATAGCAGCACAAGAGTGTGAGATCAGGCAAGAATACAACCATTCTCAGTTATTTTTTACTGTCTACTTTCAAATTTCAAGAAGCTTTTGCAAAATGAGAGAATTCTGTGCCTAACACTGGTTGTGTGGCCCCACTGCTGTATAGTGCAGGAAACATGGTAGTAGACATGGCCATCCAGGTATTGCCTTGGTCACACCAGCCAGGTGGTGGTACAAGTTGGCTAATAATTAGGTGTGCACATTTTACAACAAAACTAAAATTCAAATTCTTAAACCACATCACATGATGCTTCCGTTTTTCAAAGGTCATGATGCATCATGGACTTGAGTCTAAAGAGTATAGACATGAGAAGAGTTAAAGTTTCAGGAGAGGGATAGATTCATAGGAATCATAGGTTGGAAGCAACCATCTGGTCCAAATTTTATAGGCAAACCATGGCCTAGACTAGACATCTAGGCAAGTAGTCCAGCTAAATCTTAATAGAGTCCAGTGGCATGGATCTGATTTTAAATTACAGTAGAGAAATCCTGAGAAAGTCTGTGTTGATTTTCATTAGCATAGATTATGCCATTTAATCTGTGAAAAAAAAAAAAAAAAAAGACAGTTTAATCTTTGCAAATTAACACTTGAATTCCCAGACTGATGTGAAATTCTGAAAAAACAAGAACCTGTCCTGGGCTCAGCAGTAGCAGTCATTTTTCTCCTTCTTAGTAGATGGTGAAGTGCTGTGGTTTTGACTTTCGGTTGTTGTTCAGTAATGTTTACTCTGACAAAGGACTTCCTGAGTCTCATGTTCTGTCAGGGAGGAGAGAAAGCCGAGAGGAAGCAGAGACAGGACACCTGCACACCACAGCACACCATGCCCAGTGTATAAACCGGGGCCATTACCTGGAAGGGTTAGATCACAGCTCAGTCGGGCTGGGTGTCTGTCGGTGTGCAGTTATATTCTCTTCCCTTGTTATTTCCCTTATTCTTCTTATTGGTGGCAGAAGCAGTGGTTTGTGTTATACCTTAGTTACTCGACTGTTCTTATCTCAAACCATGGGAGTTATATTCTGATTCTCCTCCCCGTCTCTCCAGGAGCCAGGGGGAGGAAAGGGGAGGAGAGAGAGATAGGGCAGTTCTGAGTTATGGCTGGGCTTAAATCATAACAGAACATATTTTGGATTTTGTTTTCTTATAATCAGTTTCTCATTGATAGGCATAGTGAGTTCCATATTTGATGTGGACTTCTTTGTTCATATATTAATTTTAATTTTGAAATGCATAGTTCAATGCAAAAGTAGATTAGAATATGAACCAAAACTAAGCACTGTATTATTCAGATTTCTTTGGTTTAGAACATTTAGTTTGTTGTGAGAGCAGTTTTCCTAAAAACTTCCTTACGGTAAGCATCTCAGTAAATAAAGCTCATAAAGGCTATCCTGAAATTGCCATACACTTAGAAGAAAACATTTTCATTAGGTATTACACAAACCTAAATCTTCTGAAGGCTTCAGAGTCAGTTCTTCTAGCTATTCTCCTACCCCTTGGCAATCCCTCCAGAATTTTGACAGAGTATCACCCAAATAGGTGCTGATGGTTCATTTTCCCCTGAAGCTTTCAAAGGAAACTGTTGAAATGAAGAATGGAAAAAAAAACAAACTTCTCAAGCTACATGCAGTCTTCTTGTTTTACATAGTTACCAGACTTCTACCATTAGAAAATGTAGTACATTTATTTTAAAGCATTCTTTGCACTGCAGTTGTGTGAAACAATGATCTGTTGAATTTAATTCACAGATCAAAGAGGGAGGAAATTAACCAACACAGTAAATTGATTATTTCATGGGTGACATAACCAAGGCAATGATTTATCTTAATAAAGAGCAACATCCCTCTAGTCCTTAACTGAATTCCAGCCAATGCAATAATACTCAGTTGTTAATGACTTTGATGTTGATGTGGAAAAGTGAATGACTGTATAATCACTGAAATGGGACCTCATCACAGTTGGAAATGTTTAAGCCAAATCATTTTGGACTGTGAAAAGAGCCCTGAGTGGTATAGATTGGCTGGGTCCCAGATTTTCAGCCTTAACTAAACAGGGCCTGAAAACTTTATCGTACTGTTATGCCTCAGGCTGGTCTGTAATTCTGACAGCCCCAGAGAATTGCAGTTTAGTGTATATGTCTGTGGACTCACTGTGGAAAAAAAATTCAGGGCTTACAGAACCAATAATAAATACCTGTCTATCAACATCCACCTAAAAGAGTAATTATTTAAATCCATCTTTAGGAGAGGGAACAGACGAAAGGAAAGAGAAGTCAAATAGGAAAAATTGTACTGAAAGCTTATTTTTATATCCCACATTACTAAATATGGCTTAAGAGCTGAAATATAGCATTAGTCATTCATGGCAGCCTTCACCTCCCCCCTTTACCCTTCCCTACTAGCTCTTACAATAACAAACCAGGCTAAAATTAGAGCTGTTTTATAGCATGTTAATTAGATTATCATTGTTTCAGCACTGATTGAAGAGTTCACATCAAAAGGAAGGATCCCCTGCACATCAAATACAGCTTTCTCAGTGCTGATATTCAGCTCTCAGATCACAGAAGTGAGCCAGGTAATTTTCTTCCTGCTTGGGTTTCCTTCAAGACCGCTAAATTCCCAGTGAAAGACTCCTAGTATTAGCATTGCCCCTTCAACATCTTGTAACTTTTCTCTCTTTTCAAAAAAGGCAGGAAGGATATTTAGCATTCTCACAACCTTACTTCGCCCCCTGCACGCTATGAGAAATCAAGAGGAGATGAGGTAGGAAGGAGGCAATGGCAAATGACAAATTCTGCAGCTCTAGCTTTTCTAACCTCAGCAAAGAGGCGGATGCAGGTATGGTTTGGAGGAATTCCAAGCACTCATCCTGTTTGAATACCACACAGCCCCCAAGCTCCAGAAACATGATACTCTGGTGCAGATAATTTAAAAAAAAAAATAAAAAGAAGAAGAAAAAGGAAAGAAAATCTAAGAAGCTAAGGATTGTTAAACTGCTCATCCAGGCCTGCAGCTAGGGGTGGCTCAGAGTGCAGAGCTGGAAAAATGCCCATGTGGCAAGATTAGAAACTCATTTGTGTAGTTTATGTGGCCTTGCCAGGAGCCTCCGCTTTTTCCAAACCTCCTTCAGTTTATTAACTTTAAAAGCACTCCTTTCCTGTTGGGGATCTGGCATGGCTGCAACCAGGCAGCTCTTTCTCCTTTTGCATTAACAACACTTAAAGGCTTTCTTTCCTGTTCAAAATCGACTCGTGTGAGATCATCTGTGGAATTTTTGAATGTGCTCACTCTTTCTTTTCCTTTTTATTTTGTTCTTTTTCCCAGGGTGCAATTTAAATTCAAGCGCTTTTAAACTAACTGTGTTCAGTAAGCCAGCACTTTCAAGAATATATGTTATGAAAGCAGGAAAAGAAAAGGCCTTCTTGTCATCAAAACCATAATAATTATGTGTCAAATGTAATTACTGCTCTGTGGGTAATACATCTAATACTCAGTGACAGAGTAAGCAGCCTGCAGAAGTAGAAAGTAACTGGTGGCCAGATCAAATTTGATACAAAATTAACCATCATACTTAAACATTCCTTATTTAAAATGGTTAATGCACATAAGCTTCTCAGTTCTCTTCACCTCCATATAATGAATCACAACTCTTTTAAAATAAGAAACACTGTACTAGAAATGTGTGCATTATGAGGTTCAGACTTTGGTGAAGAAGCTCATCTATCAGGAAGGAGTCAAGTGCGGGATTTCCCTCCCATTAACCCATTGTGCTTGGTAATTATTACCTTCAGATGTACATTTAATTCACTTGATAAGGACCAAGCTTTCCACATTTCCCTACCTTCTTTAAAATACATAAATTAAGAAGCAGCTGGTGAAGCCGACGTGCCTGTGAATTTGAAGACTACTGAAATGTGAAGTCATATTCTGGAGGGGTAAAAAAGTACTGTGTCAGGAACTAGTATTCTAAATATGACAGCAATGTGTCAGAAACTTATCTGGTTTAAAAAACACATGGCCTCTCCTCCCTAACACTTTTCTAAGTAGACTTAACAAAGTCTAAAATATACAGAAAACCCCACTTTAAAAAACCTACTGATTTTCTAATTTGGGTTCTGATCCTGAAAATATCTGTGTTTAAGAGTTATTCCAGGAGTAAAATCAATTAACCTATTTGTTATCTAAAGGCATAAGTGTTTGTAGAATTGACATATTTTACCATAGTTAACATTATGTACGTGGTTCTCTTTAAGGATTTGTGTAGGACTGCATAATTATAAAGTCAAGAATAAAAAAATTACACCAAGTGAGTGTAGGTTCTAGTTCTCAGTTGCACATGGCACTGCATGATAATCAGAAAAAAAATAATTTTATTTCAGCTTTTTAACATGCTTTAATTTTCTTTCCACTCTCTTTGCCTTTATGTTTCAGCAACATTCTAAAAAATAACTTGCAGAAATATTTAATGAAATATTCAGAAAATCAGAAAATCTTTTAAAATTTTGGAAGATTTTAGAAATTTTTTTTCATTGGAATTATTTTTTTTCAATATAAATTTTCTTTGAAGTTTTTGAAATTTGAACTATTCCTCATGCAAGTGTAATGGTTTATTTACATAGAGAAAAGTTGTGCTTGTAATTTATTGCATTGGAAGCCTGATTTTGAAGGTCACTCTAGTCTAATTAATCAACAGTGTTCAGTCACAAAATTAAAATTATATTTTTAAATATCCAATGCTTAAAAGAAATGCTCCCAAAGAAGGTATTGACCAAGATATATTTGGTGATTTTTTTGAGATGAAAAATTTTGGGGAAAAAATCCCTAACAACTAGAAATTGCTGACAATTCACCTTCTTTTAAAGGTTTAGTTTGACACATTTATTCTTTTTTCTTTAAGCTTATTCTCATTTTTCCACATACCAAAGCCAAAGCCCACAGGGGTGTTATTCTCATTTTGTATGCTTTTAAACATTCTAGTAAAATCTATCTGTTATGTTTAGCCCAAAGTCTTGCTATAACATTAGGTGGGAGAAAATGAAGACAACTCGCAAACTAGATGTAGCTACTGAGTACCTCTGATGTATATATACTATTCTGGTTTGTCATAAATCTTTGGAATACATTTCATTGACCACCAGACTTAGTGTATATGTGTAAGTAGGCACATAATTTAATTTATGGAAAGTGTGCACTAGAAGAACTAAACACGAATGTTATCAGTAAGAAACTGATTATACCATAAGAGCAGTGGTGATTAACAGCTTATTTCCTCAAAAGCAAAATTTACGCTAATGGATTAAATATTTTGGTTCTGCCTGGTACACACACCCTGGGTCTTCATAAGGGTGCTTCATTTAAATTGAAGCTGTTTTCCCAGTTCCACTAGCTGCACGTTGTAACACAAGCAGCGCTGTCTATATGCATAATTATCAACACCTGAGGAGCATAGGCCCAAAAGCACCCTCTGACTTTCTGCTGATAAATAAGACTGATTAAATGAACTGCTCAGAACTGTCAGTTTTGGCTATGGTTTCTGAAAAATTAAGCCAATGTGAAAGAAATCATGTTTTCAAACAGTACTGCTCTCTGTAGACTGATACTCCCAATTTATTAAACTGTATTCTTTGGTCTCAGGTTCAAACGCTACTTCTGCTCATCAGTCACCACTTGTTTCTTGAACTAAACAACATGTCTGTAATTCTCAACTTGACTAGAATTAGTTCCCAAAAGAAAAAAAATGTTTCGAATACTTCTGGCTGGCTTCTAAATTGGAAACACGTGTAAGAGTTATGTCTTTTCCTGATATAAATTAGTGACAAGGAGTTCATATAAGAGGTGCAGACAGAAAAAATAAAACAGTGTAATAAGTATTTCAGGTAACAGAAAAAGGATTGCCTCAACTAGGTAGGTATGAGAGACAATATGTGACCCCAGCCTGTTGCCTTCCTAAAACACCAAAATAGATGCTTGATACCCCTGTTGTGTTAACTAGAAAATAACTGCCTGAAGCAAGATCAAATGTCTCATTAGCACTTATAATAGCTTCCATAAGATGAAAACAGATGAAAGAAGAAAGGATAAAACTCAAGCAGTAGAATGAAAAAAAATTGATCCCTTTTGTTCCATGGTGTGCTTTCCCCCTCAGATGGGGCCTCAGTCACAATTAACCTGAGTTCAACAAAGTCATTATAATGGAGTTTCAGGAAACCTGATCTTGCTTTTCTTAGTGCTCAGAAATACAGTGGAAGGTTCTATGCATAACCATCAGTAATTAAGCTAAAGCATAAAATTTCTTCCTGAACAAAGTTTTAATAATAAATTTATTACTTCCCACCAAACTAATGACATCACTTTTAGCCAATCTGTCACCTCTAGAAATGCTTTCTTTCTCATGTTTTCAATGAGAAAAAAATCTGCCTCAACCTTTAGAAATGTTCTTCCAGATTTCTAGAAATCCACCTTGATTCCAATTCATCAGGGGAGTTATCCCTTACTTTATTCTAACCCATGGATTTTGCTAGCCTGTGAGATGTTTGTTGGTGATGAACAAAGAACACTACTAATTCATGTTTCTGTTGCATAGATTTCATAAATGACTAGAGCTATGCAGCCATTCAATATTTGGAGTAAGGTATAGCTACACACAGTTGCTTGGCTACATGTAATAACTTCTATGTTCAGGATAAGAATACTAAGAAGAATTTGTTCTAAGAAGTGATGCTAAAGAGTCTGTGGCTACTATAGTCACTCAGAATAGTACAAAATTGTAAGGACTGACAAGTTTCATCTTTCAGGAGGAACAAGATGATTGATAGGCCAAAGAATATGCTGGGTGATGCCGGGTGATGCCAGGTGTTGTTAAAATTTCTTTCCATACCTGTGTTTTTCTGAGCTACAAAATCCAGTATTTAGTGAGGAAGCCAGTTCTGTTCGATATAATGACATTTCTTATGCAAAAAGTACAGGGCTCACTACAGCACACTGCTTTAAGAAAAAGGAGTTGTACACATCAAGAATCTCTTCCACCCTCGTTTGTTATAACACACAGTATGTTTAGACAAATGCAGGTACTCTTTTCCTTTATCAGTGCTTTGATTGCTGATTTTACTTCACAATCACCAATATAATAATTTGAACTTACTAATCTGAAAATGCAAACCTACTGTGTATTTGGACCTAATTACATTAAGGACAAGAAAGATCAGAAACAGTTTGAATATATTAGCATTTCCTTGTAATTTTCCTTCCTTCCATTTAAAAAATAAAAAAATTAAAACAAAAAAAATATCTGCAACGATATACAATAGGCAGAGGATCGCAAAGAAGGTCTATGAATATCCAAATAAGTTATTTGGATTTAAGGATAAAGTTAACTGCGTACTAAAGTGGATAACTTTCTTTGTGTATTATTTCCTTGGTGGAGGTGGCATTTACCTCCAGCTTCTCTGTATTAGTTCTGAAGCCCATTTCGTCTCCAAGAACAAATCAAACAAATAAGTAAACCCTTTGTAGCAGTTACAGCAGGAGTTGAATGACCAACAGAGGAAAGGCAACCTGGAATCAAATTCCTTATTACTTACTCAGTGTTACAAGTGATTTATGAGCATAATGAGCTTCCACAGTAACTGGATAGACTCTTACTAAAAAGTTTCTTTATGGTCCAGTGGGTAGATGCTAATTTCTAGCTTAATACTGACAACTAGATGTAAATGGAAATCATCACAGGAAAGTTTATTTTTGGCAGAGTTTTAAAAAGCACCTTGTAAATGATAAAAGCATGTGACTGTTCTCTGCAAATAAAATGTTATTGTAGTGTTTACTTGGCCACATTTATTTGGGTGACATCAGGCAAGCTCTGTCTTCTGAAGTGGATCTAATGAAACGTTAATGATATGTGGGGTGACATATAATAGTATTGTGTGAAAGTGACTGCATTCACTTCACTGAATATTCACAATATAAATCCAAAAATTACACAACATCTTAACTAGTCAGTATCATTTATCAGCAGCTGTGAAAAATCCCCTAAGCTGGTGAAAGTGCTGTAGAAAATGCACAACAGGTTCTCTGTCAGGTTGATGCGTTGTTAGTTTCCCACTTGGATTTATTGCTTCTGATTGGGGGACAAATGTAATGCATGCTGCCAACAATGGAGAATTGTTCTTTCTCTACATTTTGCACGCTGATTTAATTAAAGCTCCTAATTTCCATTCAAACAATGTGCTCGTCTTTCCAAATGAAAGTATGCAGTCTTTTTATGCCTTCTTTACTGAATCGAGAATAGTAGAGCAAAATCTGGATATATAGCCAGGTTCACCCCTATCAGGAAGGACTAATGCACCTTACTGGGTGTACTGCCTTGGGATAAGCAAGATAGGGCTATTTTTCAGGCCATTTCAAGTAACTTCAATCCTTTGGCAAGTAGGAAATGAGAGAAGTTTGCCTTGCATATGCTTTCTTTCTAAGGAGACTGTTCTACAATTGATTGTTAGTTTATAAGATATTCCCTCCTCTAATTTTTTATTGTGTGATACTAAAATGGATTTGTTTAATAGTGAAGCAATATTTTGGAGATTGGCTTTTCTACTACTAAGTTATCAATCTAACTAACTTATGAGCATTTATATCTCTCCCTTCCTTTTGCTTTAAAATTTGTGGAATTGGTAGTGGCTCTCTCCCCTAAAATCTGGGGGGATTTTGTTATTGTACTCTTGAAGGATAGAAGCTACAACTAAGATTTTTAATATAATGCATAGCTTCACAAATTTTGTGAAGTACATCTCCCAGTACTTTATTGTATACCAGGGAGCCTTCACTGCCACAAGGCGGATTCAACTTTGATGACTGCCGGGGTGCCAGGTGTCCATCTAAAACATGCAGTTTAAATGAGGATATTTTCTCTTAACTTTCAGATAAAGAGAAGTATATGCTGTGGAGCAGAAGGACTTGCTATGGAGTATTAAGTTCCAAGGTTCCAATTTATACATCCTGGGGAAGAAATTCATTATGGGTAATGAGCTTCCAAATTCTGCTTAATGAAGTCAGCTTAAAGGTATATAGCTAGATAAGGATAGACATATGAAAATATACTTATTTAAAACACCCAAAACACACAACTTCTACAGATATGTTAATGTCGTCTTGTTATTGAAAGTACTTCCAAGTCTTAGCTGGATAGTAAACGACTGTATGAATATAAAGCTCTTTCCTCTACTTTTGGATCAGTGGCATTATTTAGTAGGAATTTCATCTTCTTCTCCACACACATGAAATATATTCATCTATAAATAAATTGTACAGGATATTGACATTTAAACTCCCTAACTGTACTAAGCTTATTAATGGAGTGCAACTGAGACCAGCTGCAGCAGCAATGTGTGTCCCTGTATATTGTCACTATGGGGTAACAGCAGGATTGCACATGAAAATTGGACAACTGATTTCCAACTTGTGTCATAATATAAGCAGCTAAAACTCACTGAGAAGACCACTAGGTAGTCTGAATTAATGGGGTACTTTCAGCTTCCTAAAGAGCCAGTTGCTCTTACAGGAACTGCAAGACTGGGTGCTAACTACACTAATAAGTTCTAAATTTAAGTGATAAAACTGCTGCACCTCTTTTCCACAAAGCAAGTGCCAGCTGAAGAAGAAAATGCCGATTTTAAAAGTAATCTTCAATTTATGTTTTCCACTCTCCCTCCACTATTTAAATCTTCTAAAAAGCCCTTCCTTCCCTGTATAATTCTTCAGAATAGTTCTACTCATTTACCTTCCAGCTAAAAAAATATTGCTTTAATAGAGAATTTTCAGTATATAAATAAATATATTTTTATACATTAGTTCCACAACCGAAGTGGAATTTAAAAAAGATGTTGATTATCAACTGTGTTTTCTTTTACAGTTCTCTTGAAATTTTTCCCACTTCCATTTTACCCCTTTAAAATTCTCCTCTTTGTAACAAATTGTATATATGGAACATCAATATAAAGATAGAGATGTCTAAGAGGCATTATGCATGTTTCAGCTTTGCTCCTTAGTTCCACCCTCTGCTGTGATATACACGGTGCTCTTCCACAAGAAAAATAGTTACTGCTTTTAACTTATTGTAGAAATGACAAACTCAAATAGGAAAATAATAATTCTCTATATTGTCTATTTTGCTATTCCAAGACATACTATCAACTGCTAACTAAATTCAGGACATTACAAAGCACACTGCACAATCTATTATACAAAAATACACATGCAGACATAAAATCAATTTTGTTTGAAGTAGAAAACATACATGACTACTAAGATATATCTTAGGCTGTAAAACCAGAACTCTCAAGTTCTTAGGAAAAGAACTTTAGGAAAAGAATCTTAAAAATGCTTTGCATCTTTCTTCAAATGCAGAAAATTAATCTGATTTTTAAAATTATGGAAAAATATTTAACCCACAGAAGTAATACAGATCCGCACCCTGTATATGAGAAAACAATTATGGGTTTCCTCAAAGATTTGAGGATGATCTCATTTTTATGGAGACAGCTTCTGAAAAAGAACAGTGCTACCTTAACAAAACTAGGAAAAAAATAAAACACTGACACTGATAAGCATGATAAAATATTACTACCGTACTTTATTTTGGTACAATAGCAGTATATTATGCACACATCAAATTAACTTTACCAGGAAGGCACCTTTTTCAGAAAATCAGGAAAACAAATTCAGTTTTATAAATAGTAAGATCATGAAGTCATTCAAAACAATGGACCTTCCTTTCAACTATAAAATTTCTAGATATGTGTTCTGATGTATAAGACCAGATTAAAAAAAAATGGGAAAGAATTCTTTTCATTGAACATATGCTATTAATGCTGCTTATTTTAGCTTTCAAAATATACTATGTACATATAAAGATAAATATAGTAAATGGAGATGCACACTGACCAACAATGAATTATTAACATTCATTATGCACATTGATAAAAGCCACTGCTACTGCTTTGTTTGTGGTTACATAGATTTTGTGCTCTGTCTGGAATTCATCCCTCAGACACTTTAGGAAATACTGAAAAACATGTGGATACTGATCACCAAGTTTAAATAACCTTTCCCTGCATGAGAACTGCAACTGGCCTCTCCAAAATAAAAAACAAAAAAAACACTAAAAAAAGAATGGATGCAGGGGTTCCCCTTCCCCTTTGCCAAATGAGTATGTTTCTGTGTCCTGTCCAGGCTTAGAGAGAAGGAAGTTGGGTTCAGCTGTCAGAGTGCCAACTTGTGACCCAAGAGAATAGAGCTCTGCTGCCTGTTCTTGCACTGACGTCCTGTGTGAACTCAGGCAGCTTGCTGTTCCTTCCCTGCCCCTCAAAACTTAGAATACCACTGTTCTAAAGCCATCTGCAGCTCTGACAGACAAATACAAGGCTGCAGGGTACCCAGACTGTATGAAGAGCATGGGGGTAGGCATAGTGATTTTGTTTTCAGTTCAGAAACACTGAAAATCTTCAGTTGCCTCACAGAAACATTACTTCAGAATATAACTGGGCTACTCTAATACACTTTCTCCTTCAAATCGCAGCTGCAGCTGAACATGCAATAAACACTCTAGCCAAGATCACAGCTTGCTTGCTTTCGCTTTTAAACATAATCTGTCTCATTGTAATGGAGAAATTCACAGCTAAAACTGCCTAATTCTAACAATTTCAACATTTTTCTTTTCAGAAAACTGAGAATTATGAAGCCTGAGAGTTTGGCATTGTCACAACACTACCTAACATTGCTCATCCATTTAACTGCTGTTATTAGACAATAAACTTTACAGCTCTTATTACTTGAATAGCCATGTCTGTGACTACGTTAAGAGATCTTAAAAGCTTCTGTGGATCTAGGGATCTGATTTAAACATTTAAAAGGGAATAGGACTGGGACAGTAGCGGTACTGTTTGCACGTACCAAACCCTCGATTGTGCTATTCCAGGTAGAACTGCTTTACTGAATTCAGTAAGTGATCCATCTTACATTTTTGTCATTTTTGTGATTCTTTTTTTTAACTTCCACACATTCTCATTTTCGTTTAATGAAAAAAGCTGATACCTGATTTATTTATCTGGAACGTATTCTTTTAATTAAACTTGGAGATATCATTCTCAGTGAGATGACAAAACTAACTGTATTGCCTTGATTAGCATACTATATTTTATGGGAAGTTGCAAAAAAAGGACAAAAAAATTATGACTAACAAACATCTGAAATAAAATCACTTAGTCCTGATCAAAAAATATTTTTCTGAAAATATTTGACTCTCCACTTACCCCACCATATGTGCAGGGGAGAAAAAGATAAGAAAAGTGGCCATTTCAGTGACCTTGTGCTCCTCCCTAAAAGGAAGAAAGATGACAGGTAGATATATGAATAGTTTGTTATTGTAGATTATAGATATTGTAGCTATCTCTGACTCAACTTCTGGGGTTTTATCTGGAATTCCTGTGACGGGTCACACTGTGTACTACTTGTCTTTACCTTGTAGTGACCCCAGGTTAAAAATACACCTTACAATAATACCTAACAGTTTCCAAAACTTCTGCTGGAGCTAAAAAAAGTATAGCAAGCTCCAGTCGCAGGATGATCCAAAAAATGTCTCAAAACACAGACTCCAGTCTATCTGAGTAGATGCTACCATTATGAGTTTATCTGCACTTTTTTTTTTAGTTTTCAGCTTTAGTTGATGTAGTAGGTACAGTAAATAATTGTTACTCATTTTCTTAATGAATAAACCCTATCAATTATATATTCTTGCAGAATATTAAGGGATTCCGAGAGGTGATATATTTTTAAAAAATATTTCTGGAATTGCCTTGGACCTAAGTGATGAGAAAAGATAAGTATTTACATGGAAATCTCTTCTATATGTTTAGCATATAAGCCTTAATTTATTCATTGTAAAATAAACAAAGTATAATTTATGAATGTTTTGTTAACATTTATAAAGTACTTGAAGATCCTCTGGAAAAAAGTTTGGAAAGAGACTGACACACATTGTCAAAGTTTTGTCTAAATTTATCTGAAGGGGGGCTATAGGGATGTTGGGAATGAACTATTCAATAGGGACTGTAGTGACAGGACAAGGGGTAATGGGATCAAACTTAAACAGGGGAGGTTTGGATTTGATATAAGGAAGAAATTCTTTACTGTAAGGGTGGTGAGGCACCAGAATGAGTTGTTCAAGAGAATTGTGAATGCTCCATCCCTGGTGGTGTTCAAGGCCAGGATGTACAGAGCCTTTGGGTGATATGGTTTAGAGTGAGGTGTGTTTGCCCATGGCAGAGGGGTTGGAACTAGATGATCTTAAGGCCTTTTCCAACCCTAACTGTTCTATGATTCTACTGTTTCATCCAATATAAGGTCGCATTTCCTTACTTTCTCTAAGTCAATTCAAAATTCTACTGATCTTGTTTTTTCTAATTTTTGCTACATTAGCTCTCTTCAAAAGCTTAATTATTTTCTTCATCAACTGGAAAAAAAAAACAAAAAACCGTGAACTTTAAACTTTGAGAGCCATGAATAAATATACCTTGTTTCTGAGCACATCCTACTAACCTAGGATGAGGTGAGCTCTGGCCTTTCTTACAACAAAAAATGACCCCCACTTTATCCCTCTTCCACATCATTCACTTCCTTCTGTAGCTAGAGTGGATGTTCTGGTAGAGAAGATTTGCTGACTTTTTGCTTCCTTCCTATTTATTTATATCTTTTACCCTCCTCTCTCCACCACCCCAAACTCCTCCCACCCCCCCAGTATAGCACAAGCACACCTATCATTCTCAGTGTAGTATTGCAGGACTTCTCCAGTTTCCTGTGGAAATATCGTTATAGCAGACACAGAAACCAGGAGAGAATTGTGACACTGAACTAAAAATGTGAACAATAGCAATGTTATTGTAGCACTAAGGGAACAATGGGAGATCAGAGCTTTGCTATATCTGCTCCTGCTTCAACACAAGCTTAGCCTCCCCTATGCTTAAACAGTAGGAAAATAGGACATCATCTTCAAATTTGAACTTCAGTTCAGAGCAAGGACCTAATTTTGGGTGGTTTGCCATGTCCATGTGAATGTCTCAGGTATCTCAAAGGAGCTCATATGACACTAGATGTTTCTCTGAGCAACTGACAACCACCCCTCAGAACAGCATTTTGTGAGCCTTTCAATCAAGTAGTCAAAACTCAATAAATATATTACAACACCATTTTACTGTGCAGGCAATGTACAGCCAACCTCAGACTCTGTTCTTATGCTTTTCTGTTGGCATTTGATGAAGCCACTGAAGGAGGATAAAACTGTAAATTTTTGCGCTTACTGCAAAACTTCAGACCGATACTTTATCTTCACATGTTAGGAGCGCAATTTAGAGAAGACGGAATACATGATAATGAAGCAATGGCATGGAAAGGCACACAGGGAAAGAGAGATCCATGCACCCTAAACCAGCACTTCCCTTCATTGCTTCCTGTTTTCTCAGTTGCCGAAGTGGAGAGACTTTTTTAGGTCTTCCCCAGTTTTTTCATATGTGCATAGGACAACAAATCTGAAGGGCAGAAAAGGACTGAGTGCATTTAATTTTTAGAAAATACAGTTATAACAATTTCTTAAAATTAAGGTTTCTTGATTTCAAAGAATGCTCATAACCAAAGTGACATCATTCCAATTACTAGCTATTTCACTGCAAAAACTGTAGATGATAATCCAAACTGTTTAAAGAAAATGCTAATGACTTGTGGAGTTCACTGGAGTGAATATGGCTCTAGAGTACATAATTCTGGACTAGAAACTGTTTCCTTCTGACAAGATATTCCACTGAAGAAGTTAAAGAGCTATAATGTCATGAATGTTGACATAAGTATAAAAACAAAAAAGAAAAATTAGCCTATGAAACAATTTATCTGACATTTAATGGTGAACCTGTAGTATGAAAGGTTAAAGATGTTAAGATCATTGCTAAAAATGGAAGACTAGAAAGTAAAAGGAATAGCCTATAAGCTACAGCTTTTAAGCATATAAAAAAAAATAAATCTCTGACTTGAAAGGTTTAATCTGTAACCCCTTTACATCTTGCTAGGAGAGCTGCTTATTGTTGGGCATACACTCAATAGATAACAAGCTATAACATTGTGGCTGACTCAGAAATGTGGATTCGTTGCCTAACTAAAATGTACTGTTCCACGTAAGGATGCTTGATGTCACTCGCATGCTACTCGCTTTTTCTAAGCTTTTAGTTTGTTACCTCCATGGGGATAAACACTCCTGCTTGTTAATGTAATCATGGTTTCCTGGAATACATAGCAATGATATATCTTTGGATTTCATTCACATTCATGTGCAATGGAACAACTGCTGGTCAAATTACATTTCATGCACAGTCAACTTGAATATATTGGCCAAAATTAAATGACAAAATATCACAGATGGTTTTTATCACACATTATTTCAGAATTCTTTCAATTACTTCACTAATAAACTATTGTGCCAATAATAATCTAATGATGAAAGGTGGGCTTTGTGAGTTGCAAACGAAAAATTGTACAATTATCAGTAAACTAAACAATTATGAAAAGTCTGACTATAGGGAAAGAAATAAAACATAACATAAATAAATATTATGTAATATTTTCTCTTTGGTAGCCTGAGTTACTGCTCTTCCTTCACTCGTAAAATTTTCTCCCCAGTTTTGTTCCTTCATATAGAATATCCTAATGGCCTGTTCATGGAAGAAATAACTCAGCTGACATTGTAACTGCCAACTTCTTCTAAAAATGTCTATAAAGTATGTATTTGCATAACTCTGAATGTTTTCAGGTGCAAAACATTACAGTTTCTGAATAAAAAAAAACACCTAAAAAATGCTTATGACCATTCTCCTACAAGACAAAGCCTTCACAGAGGCTGAAATATAAGAAAAGGTGAGGATTTGCTAAATTGAATTATCAAGCATGTACTTTGCAAAAAATATTCTGTAACAAAGACAAATGTAAATTAAAAAATTTGCCATTTTCTTATTGCTTTAACTTCTGCTCTCATCATGTCAAAATGCATCATTGAAGTGAGGACCCTGTTGCGACAGATAACATGCATATGAAGTAAGAAACAGACATATCTCACGTCTGCTTATGTAAACCAGACTATACAGAAATAGCAGCATGGAAGCATTAAGTAATTTACCAGCATGAAAGTGAGAAAATAAGCTTAAAATGGTAAGTTACATGGTGTAAATGCTGTTGAAGATTTAAGTTCTGTACCTTAGACTTGGCTAGATTCATGCATTTGCTGTCCATTCCAGAACTTCCTTTGCCTTTAAAAGTTTTTCTCATATAGCACATGCCAACACTGAAAATAAACTCCATTGTTGTCATCAAGAACATTTACAGACTTGTTGTACATGTAAAATAAGTGTTTCACTGAAGGATGCACTTTTTTTTCTGAACTGTTGGAACTGTTCATTCAGAATCAACATGTCACCGCTGCTGGTGACATGGATAATGGGATCTAGTGCACGCTCAATAAGTTGACCAATGACACCAAGCTATGTGGTTTGGTTTATAAGCTGGAGGGAAGGAATACCATCCAAAGGGACCTTAACACGCTTGTGAGGTGGGCTGATGCCAACATGATGAAATTTAACCATGACAAGTGCAAGGTTCAACACCTGGGTCGGAGCAATCTCAGGCACAGCTACAGGTTGGGCAGAGATGAGATTCAGAGCAGGCTTCTGGGGAAGGACTTGGGGGTGTTGGTTGATGAGAAAATGAACATGAGCTGGCTCCAGTGTGCTCTTGCAGCCCAGAAAGCCAACCGTATCCTGGACTGCATCACAAGGAGTGTGACCAGCAGATAGAGGTGATCCTGCCCCTCTACTCTGCTCTTGTGAGACCTGACTTGGAGTACTGCATGCAGTTCTAGTGCCCTCAACATAAGAAAGGCATGGAAGTGTTGGAACAAGTGCAGAGGAGGACCACAAGGATGATCAGAGGACAGGAGTACCTCCCCTATGAAGATAGGATGAGAAAGTTGGGGCTGTTCAGTCTGGAGAAGAGAAGGCTGCGTGGAGACCTCATA
>JASSUY010008983.1:2393-14638 GCA_032466535.1 Forpus xanthops
TCTTTTGATTCTCCTTCCCATTTCCCCAGGACTGGGGAAGAAAGAGGGGGGAGTGAGTGAGCAGAACTGTTTGAGGGGCCTCAAACCACGACAACAGGCTGAGAGAGTTTGGGCTTGTGCAGCCTGGAAAAAAGAAGGCTCCAGGGAGACTTTAGAGCCACTTCCAGTATCTAAAGGGGACCCAACAAGAAACCTGAAGAGGGACTTTTTACAAGGGCATGTAGTGATAAGACAAGGGGCTTTAAACTGAAAGAGTGTAGACTGAGATTAGGTATTAGGAAGAAGTTCTTCACTATGATGGTGGTGAGGCACTGGCACAGGTTGCCCAGAGAATCCAAGACTGCCCCATCGCTGGCAGTGCTCAAGGCCAGGCTGGATGGGGCTCTGAGCAACCTGGTCTAGTGGAAGATCTCCCTGCCCGGGGCAGCAGGGCTGAAACTAGATGAGCTTTAACCTATTCTGTAATTCTATGATATTCTCCTTCATGAAAGCACTTGTGATCTGTCTGCTTTCAGAAGGAAAAAATATTTTTCATGGGAGAGTTTGCTGATGATGTTAAGATATTCAAAGCGGCAATGAAGGCTGGAAAAGGATTTGTAGTCAACTGGTAATAAAACAGCAGATGAAATTTAAATGCAGATAAACATGAAATGATCATGTGGAAAAACACAGAGTAGATATACCTTCATTTATAAAATTATAGCCTTTGAACGAACCATAATGACGGATTGCACATGGGGTTTAATGCTCACAGAAGATCAAGAAAGCAAATAAAATACTGGGAATTATTGGGAAATAAACTTATGAAGGCATGTAAATCTATGATATGGGCACATATTAATTGCTGTATTCTGGTTACCTCATCTCAAAAATAAAGATACAGGAAACAGGATTGTAAAAAGTTCTAAGAAAAGCAACACAGATGCACAATGGTACGGAATAGCCTCTATATCAGAAAGTACTACAGAAGCAAGGACTCTTAACTAAGCAAGGGCTCTTCAGCCTGGAAAAGAGGTAACTCAGGGAGGACATGATAAAGGTCTAGAAAGTCAAGGCTGCTGTGGAGTAAATGACAGGATTAAACATTCACCCATTTTTAATAAAAGAACCTGAGGGTGTCAAATAAAGATAGGAAAGGTCAAATTCAAAGCAAGCAAAAGGAATTATATGTGCAATGGACAGTTGCTATGGCAACTCCTTGCCAATGGATGGTTAACATGCTAGAAATTTATCTGGAGCAGAGGACAGACTGTCAAATTTCATGGAAGTCAACTGAGGTTTATTTCATAAACACAAATCTACAGTTGGCTGAGGAAGTTTCCAAACTGGAAAGAGCTGGAGGTTTGGTTAAGTATATACAGGAAGTTTCACATGTGCTTGCTCTGTTTTTACTGTTCTTTAGGCACCTGATTTTCACCACTGCTGAGTATTAATAGTAGGCTGGGTGAATTTTTCATGTGACCTGATGTGATTATTCTTTTGCTGAATAGGCAGTTGTTGCATTCAGCAATGTCAGATATTTACAAATGTTTCCTAATTAAAAAGTAGGCTACACTAAAGAATAAAGGGGCTTTTGTATACAACAGGGACAAGATTTCCTCTATGCAAATATTATTAGCACACCCTGTGTTTATGCACTTAGGATTGAAAACAGATTCCTAACTGCACACTGATAAAAGATTACACTGAAGCTGTCAAAGCCACTGAAGGCCACCTAAGCAGGGTAATGTCAGAAGCTACTACCCTATTTAGGCAGTCTCCCTGTTCCAAAAGCACAGCTTCCTTGTGACTTACTACATTAACCGCAGCCTGGGAAAGTCATCCTTTATATAGCTTATCTGAAAAGCTTAGAGATGATTATGATCTGGGAAAGGGGAACAGCATCTTGTTAAACGATTTCTGGAGATGGGCAAAAGTCTTCAATGCTGACTAGAAACAGAAGCATGCAAAGCTCATCCTCAAGGTAGAGGCTCTACAAGAACACCCCTGACAGGTTTCACAGCATGTGGCAACTACCAAGGGCTTTTTTATTATTCCACACATGTAAGACACAAAACCAACCACAAGTTGACAAGTGAAGTCCAACAGAATATGTACTTCAGATGCATAGACAAGCACTGCTGAATACTCAAGTCCTACCTTGCAGATCCAGCTTTTCCAATCCCTTCCTTACCCAAGACACATGAATTCAGCAAGTCTTGCCAAATCAATTTCCCCAGAAGTCTTTCTCAGAGTTAAATTACTACTCTCCCATTCCTTCTGACTCTTTTACCCAAGAGAAAAATGAGCTGAGGGAAAAAAAAAGAATAGAGCTGAAACTGCAGTGTGGTGAGAAAAACAGACAATATTTGGGTGGTAGCTGTGGAATTCAGTGTGTGGTATGGGAGCAAGTCATTAATCCTATTGCCAGTGCTCACATTTTTATTTTCACAAGCTTTAATGCTTATTTTTAACGTCACGCTTATAAGAAAATCTGAATGCTCATTTTCTTTCATTTTTTTCCCATTAGATTTCTGCTGCCATGATTGCCAATAAAAAAAGCCTGATCCCACAAACTCTGCAACCGGAAAATACAGAAAACACACTTGCTTTCTTAACATAATGGTTCTTAGTCCTCAGGATTTTTAATGCTTTGAGTTAATAATACTGATTTATGCTCCTCTTTGCTTCTTCCCCAGCAGACAATTTTACTCACACTGCTGTTACTTGTTTTCCTTTCAACACATCCCAACTCGTGCTATAACTCACTAGCTGTCAGCATTCTAAAAGAAAGATTAGCAGTGCCAACTACACCTCAGGAAAAACATTTGCACTCCTCACAGCTGAAGTGTTTATTATATACTACGGAAAAAAGTGGCGCATTACATTATCTACATCCCTCTTCTTGTTTCTTCAGGGCTTCACTAAGCTGACAACTGACAGTTGCACGCTTGTTTAAAAACTGCAGCAAGAAATAATTATTCTGAAAACTGCACATAGAATCATCACAACATAAAACCAAAGTTTTTTTAATACATGAGCTATTTCTTTACTAACTTGTATTTTGATAAAACAACTGACAGTTGAACACAAAAAGCAATGCTATTCTTGTGAGGAATGACATATTTTAGGACCACTTAATAAAGTAGATAAATGAGAAGCTAAATTCTCAGCACTACCTGGCAACAAATAATTTGAATTTATGTATGAGCCTACAATTTGTTGTACACAAAACTGTCATCTCAGAGGCCTAGAAAACTTCCCCTTAAAATTACAGACAAAGATTCAGAGGAAGGTTTAATTCAATTTTAGCTTTTTATTCCCAGTCCCAGCATTTAATACAGTCCTCACAAGGAAAAATAACTGTAAGTCTAGTAAAATATCATGCCTTTGATATTTCTCATATTATTTACATAGCATTTACATAGTGTTTTTAACTAAAGTGTCTTTGAAGACCATATAATCCAAGAGCAGCCTGAACACATAAATACTCAGATATGGTGAAGAAATGTTAATCGACAGGCATTTAGAATAGAAACGACTTCATCTTTGTTCCGTTTACATGAGTGTTACCACCAAAAAACAGGGATGCAGGTAAACAGGAAAGGGAGAAATTATTTTTGTATTTGGCAAGAGAGAGAACAGATTGTTCAGTGTAGCTGATTTGGTTACCTTCTGCCTTTAACAATAGCAGCACGGAAGACCTCCTTTCAACAATTCTTCAGGAATTACTAACCCTGGGAGAAAGTGTCTCGGATAACCAAACACCCTCAAGCTAATTTAGATGCTGGAGCAGCCAAGAAAGTTCCTTACTTTTAAGAATAATCTGAATATAATTTAATGTTCTATGTTTTGAAACCTTGTTTCACCTTTGAACATTTATGCTTTACATAAAAAATATTTTCTCCTTAAATCTTACCTTGAAATAGAGCTAAGTAATTTGCTATACATGGGGAACACCACTCTTACCTATGCGGCAGCCTTTAAAACAGTGATCCCGCACCAAACCCCTTGAGCCTGGTGCTCCAGTAAACATAGGAAAGATCACTGATAGAGCAGGACAACACAGCAACATCTGACCCCTGAAGGTCAAAATTTAAACATTTACTTCTAGGTGAACATTTCAAATGCACTATTCTAGGCATATGTCTTTCTCTGGTAGAGGATACATTTTGATACCTTATGCAGTTATCAAGGAAAAGAATTTCCTCTGATTTCAGACTGCTTAACTCTGAAAAATCCACAATTTTACAGAGAAGGAGGGCAGGAGAAATCCCAATAATTTCCTATTATTAAATACTCAAATAAACAATTTTCTTTCTGCACATGCAAAGGATAGACAAGATAAACAACTATCTGTCCTCTGTACTGCTGTGAAATTTTAATCTAAATTATTTAATTTCAATTATTTATTACTTAAAAATGCTGTCAACCATTCAAAATTTTTATTTGGTAAATGCATAGAAGTAGGTCACTGAAAACAAGCTTATACACAATAATACACAGACACATCCAAGGATTAATATATAAAAATCAAGAGATTTAAAAACTGACCTGCTGTTTCTGGTGTTTGTTTAGTAGGGCTAAAAATAAGACGTAACATCTGGAGCAGTCTGCTAAAGCTGCGCAGAAGTCATTATAGGAAGAAAGTTTGCTACAAAGATACAAAAATACAACAGGCGTGAATGAAAGCATCTTTTTTCATGAAAGAATCTTAAAAAAAAATAATCACTCTACTTTTGACTCTCAGAGCTGTATTTTTCAAAAAATGAAATGAATGCCAATACTCTGACTTCTAAGAGAGAACAGAAGAGTAGCTACCCATGCCACAGTGAATTACAGGAAGAAGTGAATATAAGAAGCTTCCCAATCTGCTTGCCATATGGACACAGTATGCTAACACTTGCACTTCATAGTGTCAAATGGGAGAACTGTAATTTCAAGATGACATAGGAAGACAAGAGAGGAAATCAAAGCTCCCTTCCTGATGCACACCTCGTAGAGCCCAGCACTGACAGAATACATCTCTCACCAGCAAATACAAAGAATGTGCCTTTGTGCACTTGTGATTTTATCTCTGTGTATTCCCTAACTGTTGCTGTCCTACACTGCTTACCTGGACCCATTACAAAACCAGACAATTGGACGTGCTTTGGTCATACTAGAAATGCTGCAATGACAGAACAAACTAGGATAACTTCTTACTTTCCATAAAGTCAAAACCAGCAATAACTGATGCTCAACTATAACCAATTACAGCAAGACCTACAGGTTTGGAGAAATGAGTAATCTGAATAGACTGAACATACTCTCTACAAGGAAGCTACCTGAAGAAAGAATACTGAGAGAAAAGAATAATCATTCTCTATTACTAGAAGACAAAACAGAACTCAAATTTGTGCCCAGTACGGTACAGTATTTTTTGTAACATGACTACAATTTCCAGGAAGCTAATTACACGGATTTTATGGCTAATTTGTATCCTTGGAGCATGCAGTTCACTAAAGTTCATTAAAAATAGCGAAACAGTAGGAAACTTTAAATAAGACAAACAACTTTTGCTCCATATTGAATTCTAAATCAACTAAACATCCTTGTCAGAATTACAGTAAAAATATTGATATCAATTGCAGTTACAAATCCATTACCCCACTTTCCACAGCATTTTCCAAGTAAAAGAAATGCTCTCTCCTTAGAAGAAGTAAATATTCTCAAAGTGGTGTAATTTATTGCCAGAATTCAACTTATTTTTAGGAACAAAATTAGACAGACAAATGTGGACAATGCAGCTTGGAACTGTGGAAGCAATTCATGTGTTTTACAGGTAGCACAAACAACAAAGGACAAGATTTTCCTGGTTTTAGCTGTGGAGAGGAAGAAGGAATGACATTTCCTTATGTAGCTGCTCTTCCAAGCACAACCCAACCTCATCTAACAGGGTAATTTGGAGGGGCTGAACAGGAAAAGCAGTCCATAGCAGAATCTCAATGAACATGGAACCATGAACAGGTGACATGACTCAATACAGTAACAAAGCAGCAATGGTAACACTCCATCCAGAACAGCATTCATAAATTGTGCTTATAACCCAACTCCTCCTGAAATTACTAACAGCTACTTTCACAACTTCTTCAAAATCCTTAAATTGTTCGCAAGTTCATTTAGCATTGGATATTGCAAGCTGGTACTTGGTATCTGGAAGATTTTTGACTGAGAAACTATTCAGACTACAAAAGGATCTTTTGGGGTGATTCACTCCTACTGATCTCCCTCTAAAAAACATATCTTGGGAAGCAGTCACTGAGCTGCTCATAAAATGGAGATTCTTTCAGTGCTTCCACCTGCACACTCAAGCCCTGATCCCACAGATTAATCTCAAACACTCTGACAGCTCAAAACAAGGAACACTGGTCACATTTTCTGTTTTGCATTTTATTTCATAATAGTCACAGTCCCTGATGTAGTTTAAGCTTGTGTAATTTATCTCATAATTTTTATTAAACATGGCCTAACATGGAATTTATGCAGCTCTAAAATATAATAAACTTTACTTCAAAAATCTTGACCAGAATTTGTAGGATCAAAGAATGACACAATACAACAAAAGACTTTTCACAGGGACAACAAATCCAAGTTTGTATGGCCATAATTAAACAATTCTACCAGTATTAATAAAGACACAATTATCATATAAAGTAATTAAAAATCCACACAGAGCTTTTAAGAATTCAATGTGAATATTCTCATTTTAGTGGGGGCACTTGAAGCAGTATCACCGACTTGACTGCATGCAGAAATAGGACTACGTTCTACACATACCTGAATATTCTGACAATGTAGGTGCACAAATCCTTATCCCTCATGCGCTGCTCTAGCGCCACACAGAGCTCAGAGACTGCACCACTGCAAATGAACTGGCATCTCGCCGGAGCCAAGTCCGCCAAGTTTCGCAAGGTAGCTGTCAGCTGCACACACAGTATTTGAAGGTTTATTAATCACAGTCGCTTACAACAGAATCCACACTGTTCTGAAAATTTAATAAGGCTCATGTCTCATTCATAATGTCTAAGGCAGTCTGAATGCTCTGCTAACATTCTGCAGGGATGCATCTACCAATAAATTTAACAGGAAATGTGCGAATAACAAAATTATGTATATTAAATGCTTGAAAATAAAAGGTCGATAATGGTCTTTGCCAGCATGCAGTTTCCTTCTCTGAGGGAAACATGATCTTCCATATGTCTTAAAATTTTGTATGCACCTATACAAGCATATACCAATTGGAAATTAGGTTAAATGCTGTGAATAAAGTGATTTTTTGCATAATGTCTGATTTGCAAATTTACACTTAAGTCTTACAAAGTAATCTTTTGCATATATTTTGATAATATTTTACATATGATAATGATATAATATATATAATATAAAATATCAGTTTTATATATCAGATACATATACCAGTTATATATTATATATAATATATATAGTATTATATGTTTAATAATACAGTATATATTTTGATAATAACTGTAAGTTACAAACTAAGTTAAATATATTTTAAAAGGCAAAAAAAGTGATGTAAATTTTAGAAGTTAAATAAATCTATTTGAACAGTACAAAAATGAAAAGCTTCAGTATTCAAGTTTATTTTGGAGAAAACAAAATATTTTCAGAAGATATTGTTCTTGGTGGATAAAGAACTGGCTGGATGGCTGCACACAAACAGTTGTGGTCAATGGCTCAGTGTTCAGATGAAGATCAGTAATGAGCAGTGTCCCTTAGGGATAGGTGTTGGGACCGGACTTGTTCAACACCTTTGTCCCTGGCAGGGTGGTTGGAACTAGATGATCTTCAGGTCCTTTCCAACCCTAACTATTCTATGATTCTACAACATAGACAGTGGGATTGGGTGCACCCTCAACAAGTTTGCCAACAGTGCCAAGCTGCATGGTTCGGTTGACGTGCTGGAGGGAAGGAATGCCATCCAGAGAAAGCTTGACACTCTTGTGAGGTGGGCCGATGCCAACCTTATGAAGTTTAACCATGCCAAGTGCAAGGTCCTATACCTGGGCTGGAGCAATCCCAGGCAAAGCTACAGGTTGGGCAGAGATGAGATTCAGAGCAGCCCTGCAGAGAAGGACTTGGGAGTGTTGGTTGATAAGAAAATGAACATGAGCCGGCTTCAGCATGCGCTCACAGCCCAGAAAGCCAACTGTACCCTGGGCTGCATCAAAAGGCACGTGACCAGCAGGTCAAGGGAGGTAATCCTGCCCTCATGAGACTTCACTTGGAGTACGGTGTACAGTTCTGGCATTCTCAACATAAAAAGGACATGGAACTGTTGGAACAAGTCCAGAGGGCCATGAGGATGATCAGGGGACTGGAGCACCTCCCCTATGAAGACAGGCTGAGAAATTTGGGGCTGTTCAGCCTGGAGAAGAGGAGGCTGCGTGGAGACCTCGTAGCAGCCTTTCAGTATCTGAAGGGGGCCTATAGGGATGGTGGGGATGGACTGTTCATTAGGGACTGTAGTGAGAGGACAAGGGGTAACAGGTCCAAACTTAAACAGGGGAAGTTTAGTTTGGATATAAGGAGGAAGTTCTTTACTGTAAGGGTGGTGAGGCACTGGAATGAGATGTCCTAGGAAAGTTGTGAATGCTCCATTGCTGGCGCCATTCAGGGGCAGGTTGGACAGAGCCTTGGGTGGTATGGTTTAGTGGGAGATGTCTGTGCCCATGGCAGGGTAGCTGGAACTGGATGATCTTAAGGTGCTTTCCAATCCTAACTATTCTATTTTATTTCAAGGCATTTTAAGCACAAAATATCTAATCACTTGTAGGTTAGATATTTGAAAATGAATAAGCTACTGCATATTTTGAAATGCTCCATTTCTCTTCCAAGGTAAGGATATGGAAATGCCAAGGTCAGACAGATAATGACATGCGAGTTAATGGTTGAGCTAAACCAGAATTTACTGTAAAATTATGTGAAGCCATTTAATCTCTGTGAATATAGGAATTCATCAGATTTTCTTTATTCTAGAAGTAAGTTATTTAACTCCAATTTGGTTTTAAATGTAGCCTGATAAGACACAAAAGCTGTTTGTTTAAAATTTTTGTTATCACAAAAATGTCTAGAAATTAAGTATTTTATCACTGAATTGGACTGCTTGTCCAGTTGTATGTAATTGTTAATTTCAAAGGAAAAATCTGGCAAAGAGCAGGTTAAGTTGTTGTATTTGAGAAGCTTTTGCTCATAGGATTCTATGCACTACTCGCCCATTCTCAGGCTGCTTTAATATTCACTATCCTACTTCAGTAAATTTGACAGAAGTGTATACGTCTTCAGTTACCACACAGTGTTCTGTGATGGAAGAATGGGAGAAGGAACAATGTAGCAAAATGAGAGAAGCAAGGTACAGAGTGAAAAAAATATATGATATGAGGTGAACATGATACATAAATAAATTCAGGTTCAGAACTAAATATGAAATGCATATTATCTTCAGAATAAACAGAAACTGAATCTGTGGAAGCCATTTGCTTCATAATGCTCGTATTTTATGAAGACACCTAGAGTTTCCTGTTATTTTAACTGAACAACTGTAAAAAACACACTTCCAGATATGTATTCACAAGCATATCACAAGTCATAATGCTTCAAAAATCAACACAATACTGGAGAACTATTTTAAAATAAAAATGTTCCAGTATACACTTTGCTATTCAGAAGTTTTAGTGTATGAACTCCTGCCAAATGGAATAGACACAGAAGACTCCATTCAGTGCTCACATACAAGACATTCACATTCAGCCTAGGATGATACTTGTTGAGGTCTAGCTAAACTTTGCAATAAAAAGTCGGAAAGGAAAAGCAATGCAAAATAATGTATAAACTTAAATGCGCAAGACAATGTAATTCAAAAAAACAGCTAGCACACAAGTGAAATTTGAAGAGTACACATTAAAAAATAATAGAAGCTAGCCAGACAGCAAGTGAATTCAAGATTCTGATTGCTTCAAGCAGATGCCATGATTAAAGAAGAAATGCATAACAATTGGCTGCAGTAATCCTCACCAGTCCTAATCCTTATGTTGCCATGCAAAAGATCGATTTTTTTTTTCCCGTTTTCCCAACAGAAAAATTTCACATTATACAAATGCTATTTTAAAAGGAGAAGACATTTAAGTGCTTTTGAATTAAAGAACATGGAATACTTGTTAAGTCTTGTCAGCAACACTTCAAAAGCCTTGGCTTTTGAATAAGCATTACCATATTTCATACAACTATAATCAGACTACTAAGTGAAGCAACATAACATGAGTCAAAGATGACCTTGGTTTCATGTCCTCTATGAAGGAAAAATAATTATTATTATGAATATTTTTATTCTATTGTGGAATTTCTACATAAATTCTGTTGAGTAACACTGAAGAAATCAGAGGGAGTTTATTCCCACAAAAAGGACCTTGCACGACTATGTGTAACACTGCCATCTGCTGATTGTGCAATTATACAGTTAAAGAACAGAAAGATGGTGGTACCAGTTAACTGAACTCCTTCAGTCATCAGCATTAGAAGGTGGCAGAGCCTTCCTCAGAGACCATCATGACTATTTAAGGTGTTTTCTCCTCCAATATAATTTTCTCTTTATTCTTGGAGACTTGTATTTATTCATTATTTTCTGTATGCCACTGGATATTTGATCTTTTGCTACAAGTTAAAGTATGCCACAAAAAAATTCCTTTATTCAGACGACATAAATCACAGACAAAACTTTCTTCAATACTATAAACCTGAAGACAGAACTATACCCACATCAGTCTATAAGGACTGAACAATTAACTCACATGTAAGAAATGGTGCACATTAATGTAAATTTGTTAAAGAAACTGATATGAAAAAGTCACATAGCAGCAAGAAGCACTGTTTTTCTCACAGAAGGAAGAAAAATTAAGTATCTGCACTACTATAGATGATTTTAGAAATCATAGAATCATGAAATGACTAGGGCTGGAAAGGACCTGAAAGCTCATCCAGTTCCAACCCCCCTCCCATGGGCAAGGAGACCTTCTACTAGAACAGGTTGCTCAAAGCTCCATCCAGTCTGGCCTTGAATACTGTGAGGGATGGGGCAGCCACAACTTCTCTAGGCAACGTGTGCCATTGTCTCACCACCCTCACAATAAAGAATTTCTTCCTAATATCTAATCTCAATCTACCCTCTTTCAAGGGGAGAACTGTTTGGAGAATTCACTGTGCTGCAAGAAAGTTAACATTCCCAATTCTAAAACCATAAGTGTATGAAACATAATTTTGTAATTCATATAGGAATGTAATGATGACAGGACCACACTGGAAAGAAAACAGGACCATGACAAGCACAAAATTTCCAGTCTCATCACATATTCCCCCAGTCTTCAGCAATTTGCTGCTTTGGGACTTAACCAAACATATGTACTAAGCCACAACATTTCATTCAGTGTTTTCTAGCATCTCCCATTTCATTCAGCACTTTCCAGCATCTCCCAGTTTGTTTGGTCTATGATTATCATGGAGAGACACAACTCATAGCTCCACTAAAATAAACAGACAAAACTCAGTAATAGTAACTTGATGATGTAAGCTGTTTTCTCATATAATTTCAAATAGCATAAAATCCCTTGCTTGTAAATTAGCAGAGAACAAAAAAACCTGGCATAATTAGTAGAGAAATTGAATGCAAGCACAACCTCAGTGTATGAGATCCCCAAAAACCTTAAAATTATACCACTCACTGCTCTTTACTTCAATAATTTCAACAACAAACGCCAGGAATCTACCTGCCAAATCCTTGACAAATACGAAAAACCCTACATCCTATACATACATTAAGATTTAGCTCAATCTCATCCACTACCTCATCAAGGTACCTCATAAGTGAAAAGGTAGTTTTGAGCCTGCTACCTTCAAAATTATTCAAAAAGTGTTGGCTTTTACAGATATTTTTTCCTTAAATCAGTTCTTCAAAAACACTTTGTCAGAGAAACAGTTATATTTTCCTACGCAGTCTTTGAAATGCATTATTCTTGTAATAAAAAGTGTTTTGTCACCTCCCAAAGTATTGTAGAACCAGCCTGTATATACTATTTCAGTTTAAAGAATTTAGACTGGGAACACAATTTTATCTGTTTACTATAATATCCGGAACATTATCAGCACCATAAAGTAAGAAGAAGAAACTGGTTTATTATGTACATAAAAATATTTGTTAACTTCAGAATTTC
>JASSUY010008984.1:0-10212 GCA_032466535.1 Forpus xanthops
ATTTGGGAAAACTTTTATTTTCCCCTACATGAAATACAAACCGGTTTTTATTATTAATGGGCTTTGCTCATTGTTTAGAGCTACCTCTAGGTATCTCTGGATTTCTAGCTTAAGATCCCCCATAGGAAATCCATTCTAGATGGAATTTCATTATGATATTTCCAAAGGAGAAAATCTTTCCTTGGCATTTGCACAACTCTTTCTGGTTCTGCAACATATCTGTAGCCATTGATCAACTGGTTGCTAAGAAGCAGAGCAGCACCTGCTATTCTGCTCATAGATAGGTATGTTGATTTCAATATTATGCAATTAATTTAGTGATATTTTTATTTCATTTTTCAACATCAGTTCTACTCATTTCAAACAGCCATACAGAACAGGGTGTTGCTATCATACAGGTAACAGCACATGGTTACAGAAGAGTCTTTCTTCATTTGTAAAGAAAACCTCATCCAAACACTCTTATTTACAACTTATTATGTTTGCAAACTGAAATAGGTAAATTCAGAGACAAACTCTCATGTTCTTCCATTCTTAGTTTATGCAGTGAGAAATGAGCCTTTCTTCCGTGTTCCACCATGAATTAGCCCCTATTCCTTTGCATACACATAAGAGGGATCTCCTATGTGGGATTATACTCCTTGAACCCCTGCCATCATCCTTGCCATTCTCACTCCTGATGCCAAGAGGGCAGAGAAGTGACACACCTGTGAAAGGACACAGCATACTGCTACATTCCTCAGAGAAATTAGCAACATTGCATCAGTGTAATACACTTGATTGCATGGATCTAGAGATGAATCCCGCCTGAAAAGTTTCCTTTGACAGCCACAACATGGGACCTCAGTGGGCAAGGGGACCAGCACCCATGCAGCTCCTGCTTCTGTCTTGACCTTCCTGAAGACCCTCCTGTCCGGAAGTCAACGTTACTTGCTCTGGTTGGGACAGCACTGGATCATGAAACCATGAAATCACTAATCACATCAAACCATTACATCTCCTCTTCTGAAGGAAATTAAGGTAAATTCTCTCTCCATCTCTCACTTGTGTTTATCTACAACAGGTGAGCAAAGTCTCAAACCAAGAAAACCCGACACATCCTTTCAGTAGCATCACTTCAAAACACTATTTTACTCTCATTAGTTCATTGTTACATTACAGGTAATTGTCCAGAAACTTGTCTTGCCTCACTAAAACATGAGTAGAAATTCTACAAACCCACAGCCAAATCTTCTGTCAACCGTGGGTATAAATCCCAACATTAATGCTCTGTTACTACATCTCTGAACTATCTCTATTCCAGTTATTCCAGCTTTAATCATCTAGATTTTAAACCTTCTGTCCCCAAGTAAGGATGTGAAAGCTGACTCACTTCCTCTTCAAACGACATACCACCTTTTGTGTTCACAGATGCTCAGAAGGAAAGAAGTCACAGAGAGATTATTCTCACCGTGAAGCATCAATTCCTTCCTTTGTGTTCCTCACAAGGGATTTGGTTTGTTTTTTTCACAGGAGAGTAGAAAGCATAAGAATGGGACTCATAACTTTACAAAAGATTTTAATAATTAAAAAAAAAAAGAAAAAAAATAAAAAGCTTTGGTAGCCAGTTATGATACTGGGATGCTCTACAACAGACCATAGAATCATAGAACAGTTTGGGTTGGAAAGGACCTTAAGATATCTAGTTCCAACCCCCTGCCGTGGACAGGGACATCTCCCACTAGACTTGTTGCTCAAGGCCCTCTCAAAGACTTTCTGAGTGACCTTGGCTTAGATAAGTCAAAATCCCTCTGGGCTCCAAGTTCACACATTAAGCAGGGATAACAGTAATATTGTCTTTGTGAACCCAGTGAGGTAGTTCCTCAGTGTAATAGGTGTTTCCTAGTAAGTCCATAACAGACACCTGGGGCATTATTGACCTCTTATCCAGGCTGCCACTGCTGTATGATGTAGGCAACTATGATGATGCAATAGCTGCTCAACAACTTTTCTTTTAACACCTAATGCAGATCTAATTAACCCTGTGCATTTACTCAGTCCCAAATAAAATCCTATGATCCTATCTTTCCTGCTGCCTAATCCTGTATGCACCTCTATCGTTATCAGTAGTTATTCAGCACACTCTGTTGTTAGCACATGACCCTAAGTCACCAACTGCTCTGTGACCTTTTGTCCTATGATATCTACAGTACACGCTTCCTACCCCTGCATGGCACATGAGCACACTCCCTACACCTACAGGAGCAAGCACTGCTATTTCACTTAGATGGGGAAAAGTCCTATTACACAAGAACTTAGCAAGAGAAAAGATAAGGAAAACGTGCTACCAAGTCCCAAGCAAGTGCAAACCCAACTCTGCCATGTCTCAGAGATGTCCTGAAGCAGGAGGCAAGGCCACGCTGCAGTAAGGGTGTCCCTGAAGCAGCCACACTGCATGGCATAAGTGATGGTGCAATAATGTGAATGTGAGAATGAGCCTGTGTGACTCTTCAGTTGGGGGGTCACATACCGGCAGATAGGCAGGACACCTGAGTTCCCAAACCTGTGCCAGCTACAGTGATATGTTAACAGCTTTGTGTCATCCATGGTATGGTAGAAGAGCAAGCGAAGCAAACCTCAAGTATTCGCATATACTCATGCACATGCATGCGTATAAATGTGTCCTAAGAGTCTCAGAAGCAGATGACTGAGGCATAGAATCATAAGTGTCATAGAAAGAGTAATCTGGCACCAATTTTGTGTGAACATCAGTTCAAGAGTGAGTGATATCAAATGAAGCACCACATAAGAGTTCAAGCTGAACTACAAGATGTAGTTCTCATGAAATGGGTGGAATTCCTTGCAAGGAACATCAAAGATTCAGAGGTTGATAAAGGCTTAAGCAGCAACCAGTTCACCTTTTACCTATGTTCTTCCCAAGGCAGTCACTTAAGATTACTGACGGTCTAGAGGTAGGAATATGTTTTAATTCAAAGAAAAGAGCAAAACAGTCTCCCACATCACAAATTTCCCAGTCAAGTTCCCTGGATCTGCAGGGATTGCAGGAGTCAGCCTACCTGAAGTGCCAGTCATGAGGCTCACCCTCAAAAACCATCTTCATGACCAGGACTGCCTGTCAAATAAATGTCATAACCCTCTGGGCTACGCAAATCCTTGCTTTGACCCAGCCCCACAGTTCATTGTGGTTCATTGTTCAGTGTTCATTGACAGAGTCTACTGATATTGACTATCAGTAGCAACTTGTTTCAGCATCCAAATCCACGCACACCCCTGCTTCAGCATCTACTTGAAAGGTGCTACTTAACCAGAAGATATATTGGCATTGCAGGTTGAAGTGCTGCAAGGCTTTGCTTCTCTTTGGAGATCACACTTAGAGCCAGCTCCATGATGCTCCATAAGCAGCCCAGCATCTGAAAACTGGATACTGTTAGTCTATTAAGACACTAAGCTGGAAGACTAGATCATATAGGTTAGGGAAGAGTGTTTCTGGGGAACAAGGAAAAAGCCCTGCTGAGTGAGGAGCTACTGAAAGGCAGCTAACAGGAAACGATTTTTTAAGGAATATACTAAGGGCTGCCATTTGTGGGGTCTAGACACACTGAATACTTCCAGTGGGTCAAGATGTAGATCTTATAAGGCAAACAAGCCTCTTTGGAATGAGGCATAGGTGCTGAAATAAAAATTCATTAGTGTACTCAACTGCTTATGGTCTTTGAAAGTCACACAGGTTTTATAACCTCTCTCCATACCTATATTCTATCTAAATTGCACAGGAAGTGGCAAAGGAGTATTTTGGATCTTGCTCTTAATACAAACATGCCTTGAGAGGAGAATACTTTAGCTAAATAGAAAGACTCTGATGAAAACTTAATTAAAGCAGATGGAAGTAACTCCATAGTATATCCTACTCTGGAATATATGAAACTTATGGAGTCTGAGTTTTTGTGAACCCAAGGGATTTTTAAACTCTCCAAGGGCTTGCAAACTGAATTTAGTCTCTTTTTACTCTGTCATTTAAACTCGTAGTTTGTTCTATTTAATATAAGGATAATTCAATTTTTTAAAAACCACAAAAAATGTTTTTCTAGCTACAGACAATCATGTGCAATGTATTAAGGACAGAACAGCCTCCAAGTCCAAGGTTTGGCACGGCCTCAGTCCTGAAAAGTCATACTTAGAAAAATTAGGGGATCCTTTCATTCCCTTTTCTCTGTTGCTTTCCTAGGGTGTCTCTTTCCTTTCCGTACAGTTAGCTCTCTGCTTCTTTGCTCACCCTGTTTTTCACCAGATACACTTCTGTCTTCCCCCTTTTTCACAATCACCCTTGAAGAGATAAGTAAGATGTGCTCCCATTAATGCTGGAGCAGACATCAAAACTTTTAATGAATAACATTTCAGCAGGTTTGAAAGCTGTCAGAATGTTTCAGCCCATGTCTAATAAGAACAGGATGTCCATGGATAACTTCCAGCACTCTGTCTTGTAAGTTTACCACTTCTGATTCAGAAGCATTGCATTTTGAATAGCACCAGGCTAAACCTTCAGAAAGTATCCACTCAAAATTTGAATTTGCTTGGGTGTCCTCATGCTTCTTTTTTTGCATCCCCTCATCATGAATATACCATTACACAACATGACGACAGAACCGATCAGAGTAAGAAGTCAATTTTAACCAAATTCATTAAAAATTCAACAACCAGAGACCAGAAAACATTTTTACAGATCTGAGATAACTGAAAACAGTTAATGGGGATTTCTTTAAGAAAAAATAATCTTGAAATGTATATAGGTATGTAGTGGTACAATAGCACAAATATTGAATGTTCTCCTTATCAGAGGCAGAGTTGAAGTAATCGTTCATCCAGCTACTCCAAAGCAATAGTCCACCTCCAGGACCCCCAACCACCAGCACCAGGAGGAACTGTAAAACTAAAACCAGCTTCTATATTGTGGTACATTACTGTATATCATCATCAATAGTGGCACACACCTCAAACCTTACCTATCCTCTCACAAAAGCATCTTAAAGTCTAGGGGGCTTGATATTATTCATCCTGGGATGCTGGAGTAACATCATTTCTGTGAAAAATGGAGCAAGAGCCATAGGTTTCTAACCACCTTCCCTCCTCACAGGCAGGTAATTCAGTGTCCAACAGCATCTTCCAAGCTGAAGAAAGAAAACTTGAACATTTGTAAAGAAAGCAGCTTCCAAAGAACACTAAAAAATGTGGGCACTGAGGATGCAGTTTATTGGTGCTTTCTTGTGTCATAAAATGAGGAGTAGCTCACAGGATACAGTGATTCAAATCTCTGTATTTTGAAAGACTGCAATTGCTTCTCAAGACTGCGAAATCAAATACTCTTCTTGTATTCCAGTGCAGAGCCTCATGCCTACCTTACTAGCAGAAGGTCAGAAGGACTGCAGTGCTGGCCACTCCGCACTGGCTTAAATATCTAGGTTAAAAAAAGAAAGGGAGGTATGCATTGATTTGGGGTATACTTTATTTCACGCATGTATACATTTAGAAACATTCATTGCATTCAGAGTACCAGAAAACAAGTAGATTTTGGATCTGATTTTACCTTTTTCTTGCATTTTTTAATGAAAAATATAGCAATACAGGCAAATCAGCTTTCAGCCTTTTAAAGTACAGTGATAAACTCCCTATTACTGACAGCAGCATTAGCATTTGACTATTACTGTGTTGCCTGAAAGTCCTTGGCAGAAATCAGGATACTGCCTGTCTAGATGCTGCAAATGGAATGTTGTGAAGAAGGCCGGTATCAAGTCTGATTATTAAAGTTAGCTGTAACCAGAATCACTGCTTAAAGGAAAACCTTGGGAAGTCTTGGACTCACATTCAAACTGGCTGCTCTGGCCACTGCTGTGGCAATTGCTTACTCTGCACTGTTGAAACCCTTAGTTGCTAACTCTGACTGGCTTTAAATTCGAGTTTCTTTTCCTGTCAAAATCCCAACACACAGAATCAACAGAAACAACGGAGTAGAAGAGGATGTTATTCTATTTCATGAAGTATTAAGTGAGCACAGAATAAGGATAGAGGGTGAACTGAAATGCAAGGAAGCTGCAATAAACTGTCTGCAATATACAACTGAAAGGTTTTTTCTTTTCCTCTAGAAGCAAAGAGGAGGGTATAAGTGTAAACTAATAGTAAAACTAATATGAACAAACCAGAAAGATCTAAAAAAAGACATCATGGAATAGTTAGACTCTGTCTCTTCAATAGTTAATTATCATCTTGCACTGGTGTATTTGCGCAATTTCAAAACACTAGTATTGAGAAATGAGCACAGATTATTTCCTTTACAAGTAGGAGAGCCAGAACACTTCTGTATTATATAGGAGGTTCCTTTCCCTTACAAAATGCCACGACTCCAGTAAGCAAACAATACAGTTTTGTTAACCAGTTACTCAGCCTCACATGAAAAGTAATAAACCTTGTGATACGTTGTTCTCACTCTATTAACTCTCCCAACAAATGTCTTTTGACAATAAAGAAATAATCGGTATCTACTGAGTGAATATGTATGTCTTAGTCTGCAGCTTTCTGTGTGCAATGAATCTACAGAAAAGACTGGAGGTAATGGCAAAGATTTCACAAAGTCTATGACAAAATGCTTCCATTGTAAATTCCTCTGTACCCACAGTTACAAGGGACATGTAGCAGCTTGCTGCTTTACTGTAGGAGAACCTGCAACACGTATGCAAAATAGCAACAGAAACCAAACATTTTTAAGGACCTGATCTTCCAAGCTGTTGAGTCACCACCAATGATTTCCATGGGAATGTTTGTGCTTAAAGTTAAGAATGTGCTTACGAGCTTTGCAGAGTGAAAGCCAGAGAACTCAACTTCTCACAGCATTTGTATTCTCCTCATTCGAAACTACAAAGATGATCATGGTACTTTTCCTGAGCCGTTTTAGTTAGCTGATGCATTCTAGATGCAACCAAGTTAGAGCAATATGCTATCCTTTTCACTTAAAACTCTGCAGTTCTTCCTGTGTGCATACTTTAAGAAAACTCCTTCTCCACCTAACCTGAAAAGAATTCATTGACATGTTATTATATTTCATGAGTAAAGTGAGTACTTTCAGTATGCTGTTTACTATGTGCTTTATCTGATTGCATTTGTTCTCCTTGGCCTTTAAATCAAAGCGGGAAATAGATTTATTTGTGATGAAAACATGACACAATTACCAACTCTGCCTTATTTTCTAGAATTCATGAGAACTTTCTGTACCTAGATTCTACAACTGTATCATGAGTCATCTCCCTAGCACAGAGATGTCATTATGTTTATGACACCATGCTTTCTTTTTCTTGCCCCAATATCCGTTCTGGCTTTAACTGAACAGTTTAACCTTGAACTTTCCCCATTGCTTCCTGTGTTAAATCCATGCTACTGAGAACTTTTTGCTCATCTCTTCACCTCTTGCACTCCTATTTACTATGTATTGCATAATCATTAATAAAATCAGTAGCATTTTCTTGGAAACGTTTTAAGGTCATTGAAGTATTGTGGACTGTTGCCTGTTTGTAACCTGCCTACGAAGAATACTGTAAATTAGTGCTTGGCCAGTTGAACTATGATGATTGACTGTGTTACTGGTGTTCTCAAACATTCTCATCCTCAAATGGTTGTCACTCTATTGCAACAGGAGTTTCACAAACCCAGGAAGAAACACAACACAAGAACTTACTGTTGCCCTGATGATACAGGTTTTACAAATCTTTAACTTAAATGACACATGACTTTCATCAATGAACAGTGTTGTAATGGTTCTCACACTCTTGGCCAGGGTCAAAACAGCTGCGGTTTAAGAGTAAGTTTTTTTACAGAAGCCAAAATGTTAAGTCAATGCTTTAATTCTTATGTTCCTACCCAGAAAATTTCAAATGCAAGAGTGTTACAATAATGAGATTTAACACATCATACCACAGTGTACCCTGGATCTTAAAGCCAAAATCATAATTTTGATGCTCTTTTTTCATAATGGTGACAAACATAATAAATATGTACATTTTCAGACTCTTTGCCCTAAAAAGTTGTACCCAGTCACTTGCACAGTCTTCCAAATAATTTATAGATCATTTTAACACATTTATCCTACACAAAAATTGAGAAATTATTGTCTCAGTGGTTGCTTCACTTGTCACTGGCTTCAGCAGCAAAACCAGTTTAAGAACCCTGGGCTCCTCCTCTTTTACCACAGCCGTTTGCTGCCTTCACAGCAATATTCACATTGCTGCTGGTGGGGCTCTGTGAGAAGGTGGATTACCGAAAGGATCTGGGTTTCAAGCAACCCTGGAGAGGCTGATATATTGTGGTGTAGGGGTAGGAATGACAGATGAGCAGAAGAGACACATACGAGGAGGCAGAACTCCTTGAACTGACATTATCTTCATAACACAGACTGACATCCTGAGAAATATCCTCCTGCGGCTGGGGAGCAGCTATGGGAGGTGTGAAGAACTCTGTGGCAAGTTCTTAGCACCTTCAGTGAAGGGGAGAAGGCATCAACTCTTCAGCAGCAGCTGTGATTCCCAAAGGCAAGTTAGTCATGGGCATTAAAGAGGTTATAAACTCACCTCCCCACTCCAAAGTCTACAAACTACAGCTGAAAACTTCCTCCCTTTCTTGGGATTGCTTACTCTATCAGGTGTTGTGATGTTGCTATTTCACTCCTGCTGTTGTCACCTTACACATTTTACTCATAACTGGAAAACTCACTGAAGGTGAGGCTAGATTTAAAGAAAGCCCATTCAGTCAAACTTCTTCAGCTGTGACAGATCTAGCACCAGTGGCTACCCATGCAGACTTCCTCAAGCTGCTTATTCAGGCCTCACCACCCATCCTGGGTGAGACAGCTGCACCTTCCCATCTGTTGGCGTCACTGTGTGCAGACTCCACTAACCCAGTTCTGTCAAAATTGACCCAGGTGGTTTTCTTCAAATCCCTCCCTATGAAGCATCTAAACACACCCAAATCATTTAGGCAGAGCAATGTTAATGAGCAACCAGACATTCAGTTCTGCTGGAGGCTGGGGCATAGGGAGTGGGAGCAAAAATCTTCCTCTGGAAGAAAGTGGCAGGCAGATGACACTGAGTCAGTCTGAGTAGCAGTCCCTTCGCCCAGTTGGCAGCCACCTTATGTAGGCTAGTCTCTTACTGGCTAACAAAGCTGGATCTAACCCTTCAGTTTTTCCAAACTGATGCTTTTTCAATCAGACATCATTTGTTACACAAGAACAAACAGACAACTCAAGAGTGCCCTAATCCAGACAGTACCAGGCTTTTAAGGTAAAAGACAAAAAAAGTAATAACAAAACAAAAAAAAAAGTCTGAAATTTTGTTTACACATCATAGAGTATAAAAAAATGAAAATATCCATTTAAGACCTTGAAATGCAAAATACCAGCTTTGAATGAGAGTTGCAAAATCATGGAGCAAGTTAGTCTCTTATAATAAACTATGGAAAGACTACGGGGGAAGAAGGTTGGGAGGAGTGAGTGGGCAGGCAGATTGATTTACGCCTGAAACCACGACACCTTGGATTTCTCAAGTTTCTTTTCCCATATAGGTTTCAATTGTGGCCAGATGTCATTGATTTGGTAACTACATTTGCCATCCTCCAGACTAGTCTTGTACTGAGTTAAATCCAGGTCAGTTCAGTAAAAATTTGGCTGTGCCAGAAATGGACCTATTTGATGGCAATAATAATTTACTAATTATAGTAATGTATGAGATAGTACGGTTATGTGTCTGCTTTGATATTCCTGATACAATACGGTGTCACTCAGTCAAGAGCAACATAAAGCATTATAAAGCAAAACATTGCTTTGTATCAGGCTGTATTTTTGTTCACTGAATAACACAGCCACAAGAATCAGCCTCTCTGAATCATTTATATCTTAAGGGAAAATTACCTGGCTGACACATCATTCTTTAATGTAATTTTTCCATGTCTTCCTCCCTCCAAAGGAAATGCAGGGGTATACTTTAAAAACCATTTATACCATAGCAGGTGTAGTATTTGGTAACTTGACTTGCATTAAATAAGGAAGTACTCCTAAAGAGCCCTTACAAAAATTTAAATTGGGAATCTTGAGGAATCTCAAGGAATCTCAGGAATCCCGCCTTACTGTGCTTAAAACAAAGAATTACGTATAAGTGTGCGTTATTTTTGCAACTA
>JASSUY010008985.1:0-41230 GCA_032466535.1 Forpus xanthops
AAAGCAACATTTGAAATACTGCTGTAGCTTGGTCATTCTCTTTTCTTCAATAGGAAGGAGCCATACTGCGTAACTGCAGTTGTTTATGAAGAAGCTGATTTTCAGACCAGAAGCATGTTTTATTGCATTCAAAATATACATGCAATTGTTTACACTTTATCTTGCTTTGGAGTTTCCTTGCCCAGATATTCCTTATAGATAAGAATGGGGACCCTCCAGGATGTATGAATCTTTCCTTCAGCAGTCAATTATTTCATTCTTCATGCTAGCTTCTATGGAGAATATTTTTGTTCCTTGACTTACCTGCTAAGACAAGAAATTCTGTGATATCACATAAAGAAGAAATATGCCCTGTTTTGAAAGAGTATTCTTTTAGTTGCTTTTTGTACTTACAAATGTGGCTTTCATGCTCAGTTGATTTAGAATGAATACTGATTGTTGGTTGTACAGTACTTCTGCTTTGATACATGCCAGTTCTTAAAATCACATTAAGTTGTTCAATGTGTCTTCTTCCTTTGGTTTATTAAGCCTTTTGTTTCCACTTTCTATTCCTGCTGGAAAGTAGAGTCGTTTTCTATCACCAGAAGGATCTCCTTCTGCCTTTGCAGTCAGGCATCATCAATCTATACATGTCAAGCTATACAGAAGAGCTCTTAGTCTCCAGCTGGTGATTCAAGATTTATCCCACAGTGTTAAGGGGCACAAGAAAAATCAAATCACTGAGCAGCCCATTTGTGAGTGAAAAAGTAGAGTTTATGAAAAAGAGGAGCAGTGTGCACATCTGTTAAAAGCGGGTAATTTATGTAAATACGGGTTGAAGGGAATTGGGAAGAGAATGTGATATCAAACTAGTACTTACGGGCAGATGATGCTGTATTTCAGGAATATTCATTACATTTTCAGCACAAGTGAACATGAAAATTGGGATTTACGTGTAGAGCCACATTACCTGTACCCTTGTACTCTGATCCAGTGACTGATAAAAGTACACAAGATGAAAGAAACACCTCACATGTATTGAAATGAAATGGCTGCTTGTAAGCAGTATCTTGGTCTGCCTCATATCATTAGTTTCAGGGTCAAAATCCTTCAGTTCTGACTAATATACTACATCATTGTGGAAAACTACCCTTTTTTAAATGAGTTGCTTCTGTCAAAATGTTTGTATTCTTAATATTGCAGCTAGAACTCCTGTGCCTTCACAGAGCCCTAAGGATTTAGGGATTCACGAGGTTACTAGGAAAGGAAAGAGTACTGAATGTTTCTGGCCTGAGAGAAGCCACACGGGAGGAGGATAGAAGCCATGTGACTGCAGCTGATCATAGAGTTTCAAGGATGTTTGAAGGTCAGAAGAGTGTTTAGTCTTAGGAACGTTCAGGTTTTGGTGGTCAATAGTTAAGGTGATAAAACAAGCTGTACCCCTGTCATTGTTCTTACTGTTCATTCTGCATATGTGGTAACAGTTATGGATGTGCTAGCAGAAAATCTGACAAGTTTAGTAGCATACTGGCAAGCACACCTTTATCTAGCCTAGTGCTGACATTCATATTATTACTACCCATAACACTTAAAGGCTGTACTGGTGACAGAAAATCCTACTATAGCTCTGGATGCAGAGAGCTGACTCCTTGAAGTCTTTATTGGTACTAGCCAAGAGCTCACAAGGGCACTGCTGCTTTCAGCTGCCATCATTATTGACAGATCTACTGGGGGAGTATACTGGCTGGAGCAAATTTCAGTGAATAAAGCCAGCTGATCTGTTGGTCAGGATTAGCATAACCACAAAATCCTCCAGTGCTCCTTGCCCTGTGTGTGTGAGGGGAATAATACAAGACTCTAAAACTAGTGCCTCTTCTCTCAGAGCAGGCATTCCTAAACTAAGTTTGTTTCTGGAAGTCAGGAACTCAGTCAGTTTGTTTACTAACCGAAGTGTTGGTTTAGATCACTTTTCTCCTATGCCTGGAAGTCTGTGTACCAGGGTCTCCAGTTTTCCAAATTCAGATTCCTTCAGTTTTTCCTTCAGTGAAATTCTGTTTAAAGTGATTTCAAGTACATCCTGGCAATGAGATGGCTCAGGTCACTTTTAGGTTTCATAAATTTAGCCAAGTGCATTTCCGTATGTCACATGGAAAATGGAGTGCCTGGCACGTATGTAAGCATACATTCAAGCAAGATACGTAAGTAAACACCACTGCAGTTCAAAGATGTGCTGGATTCATATTTACCATCTTAGAAAGACTCTAATCCCAATTGTGTTAACTACAAGCCCAGGAATTCCTGCAGCAGTCACTGCAAGGTGTTTATTAGGCATTAAGCCTGAAGCCAAATTTAGCTCAGTTCTAAGCTTAATTAGAAGTTTCTTAATTATTCCAGAAAAACTTGAGCACTGGAACTTGGGTATCGGTAATTTGAGTAATTTGGCTTAAATGTCATAAAAGTTGATTTAGTCTCAGGATGCCTAAGTACTGCATGCAGTTTACCTCAGTTCAAAGCTCTGTTTGAGTGCGTTGCTTTCCTGGCATGCACTGGTGCAGATGGGAGAAGGCCTGGATCTACCCCGAGTAAGGAAATATTGGACTTGTGCTGAAGTCTATGCCAAATAGAGTTGACCTTTGCAGTTCAACAGATGTCCAGCAGACACCTGCAGAAGACAAAGCATAAATGGAACTTTTCCTTTTCAAGTCCTTGCCAAAGGTACTTCAAAAAGTAACAATTGTGTTGGTGTTAAAGAGTTTTAATGATGCCAGAAATCTGCAAAGAACCATAACATATTGAGGAAACCTGTATTTTCAGCTAGGGAAGATGACATATGGAAGCCTTACAGGAGTTTTTACTTTCCAATTACAATCAGTCATGTTATTGTTGCCCTTTTGGCACCTGTGCATTGCCCTGGTTGTGGAGGGTTTAATTTTACTTTCAAAACAAACTACAATGCTAGTAACACTTGATCACTTCATCTTTTCAATCTTTAATTTCTTTATTTTCCTAACACAGGGCCACGACACACAGTGATTTAGTACTACGTGCAGTAAAACTGGGGATTCCATACAAGGTCATTCATAACGCTTCCATAATGAATGCAGTGGGCTGCTGTGGTTTACAGGTAACATGTTTACTGATACGCTATTCCACAAGTGCTAAACTGAAAACTGGTGAGCTCTTCTACTGCTATGGCAATGCATGTTGCAATCTCAGGTTTGAAAATCTGTAGGAACTGTACGCTTCTCTTGTCAGAATTTGTTCACACTTCCTTTTCAGTGTTCTGCACATCAGAAGTCCCTTTTGATGAGTGCATGTGTAAATGAATAGTAACACTTCTGTGCTGCCCTGCTCTCTAACTTCTCTCTGCCCCAGGAGACTTTGATATCTAAGTTATTTTACAGATAAAGCTTTGCTCTGTTGGCTTCCTTCTACTACTAATGGTCACCTGATAAGTTTAGTTTTAAATTAGGTTGTTATCCTGTTGAGACACTGGTCTTGTCATAAAAGGAACATGTGCACAAGCCTGTCTGTGTGCTCAACTCAGATCATAACTGATTCCAAAATCTATATGATGCATTCATTCCTTCCAAGGTTGACCTGTCTTCACTTTTATGCCCATCTGCTGAGAGAGGAGACGTTTACCTACTCAAGGACTAGAAGAACAAGTGACAGGTTTTGTGCTTCTTGAATGGCTAAAGTAGAAAAGATCTGGTGATCCCCAAGAAAATACTTCAGACTATTTCCTTTTACACATATATAGGTCCATTATTCCTCTTCCTGCATGAAAAATATTATGGCAGTGTATGTATCATAACTTATAAATTATTTGAAGCTTCCCCCTTTTGTTTTCATTCATTATTTTAATGTAGAACCTGCCCTCTCAAGGTTCAGAATGATTCCCTTTCTATGGGAACCACTAAACAAGCTCCCGCTTCACCAAAACTGAAGACAAGCGCAGAAATGTAGGTGCTGAGGCTTTGAATAATAGGTTTTCATCACTGAAGGAGGAAATATTCCTTCCTAGCTTAACATAAAAGAATACCATTCTTTTTAATTTCAACAAAAAAATGACACCTTCAAATTTACAGTGACAATCTCCTTATCTCAGTGCTGCCCAGCCACCTAAAGTCTGTTGCAGTAAGTTGAGGATTATCTCTGGCTTTGTTCACATTTGAATGGTTTAGAAATGGGAGAGCCCTGTGTGATCTGGCAGTGCAGTAACACTGCCTTGACACTTCTTCTGAGCTGTGAGTGCTAATGCTGAAGGGAATGCAGCACAGGATTCACATTATTTATCATTCTTTCTGTGAGCACTTCTTTAGTGATACCTACCTGTTGCTGTAAGACTTGGGTAAAATTATCTTTTAGGAAGGAAATAGTCTCCTTGGTGTCTAAAATCTACATGTACAGCAGACAGATGGCAGCTGCTACATGACTGCACTTACGGGCTTGGGTAACACGGGTCTTGGGGCTGGGGCTCACCCTTTCCCCTTTTGGCTTCAAGGTGGTGCGAAGTTTGCTTGTGCTGTCAAGCTGCTGGCAAGTAGTTTCTGCTGTCTGCTATCTTTTTACTGTTCTTTTGCATCCATTAGGAAGACACAAGGCTTGTGTTCCCAATGAGAACAGGTGACTATGGTTTCTGAAAATCTGCTTCCCCCACAACTCCAGCTAGGCATAGGAAAGAGGAGTACAGAACTCTGAGGTGAATTAAAAAAAAAACAAAAAGAGCAGAAAACTAGCTGGGAATATATTGCAAACAGTCTATAAGGTTTGTCACATATGCAGTTTTGGAGGTTAGCTTACTATTTCCTTGTCCCATGCTGAAGAGAACAGTCCGTGAAGGAACATGATGTTATTCACTCTGGCATTAGTCCCCTTTTCCATTCTGGCTTGGGAGGGGCTGCCTTCCCATAAGTCAACATTCCTGTTGTTGTATAAAGCATTTTAGGAAATGGTGATCATATTGTGTTACCAGACAGACTATAACCAGCTGGACGTTTAACTCTTCATTGCGTCCCACAGGCATAAGCAGCAAGTGAGGGGTATCTTATGAAAAAGCAGCCTGGGATTTAACTAGAGCTGTGGGGGAAGTTCGTAAGTTCTTTCAGCAGTCTTTACATGCATGGCTGTCTCCTGCCATCACTTTAGTTTTGGAGCTACTGTGGTTTAAATTGCAAACTTGCTGTCAAGTATAGCAGGGATTCCTCTTTTGCTTCACCACAGAAAAGGCTGGGCTTTTTTTCTGGTGTTAATCTGATTGTGATACAAAACCTCTTTCTTTCTTACTGGAGAAAAACAGGAAACACCTTTATACGTTGTTGTGAAAGCCACGTGCGTAGCGAGCTGTAGCTGCTGATTAGGCCTCAGTAAAATGCAGCTACAGCCCAGTGCCCAGTCTGTTCACAAAAGAGCATGTCTCTTGTCATCAGAGCAACATTTCTGTGCAGTCAACAACATTCTGGTAGTTGTGCAGTTTTCCTGAACAGCAGTGAGTTACTGGGGTCATTAGGGATGGTTTGTCACCTTCCTAGATCTTGTCAAATTGTAAAGAAGGGTGAAAATCTATTTTCACATCCTTTTTTTTTACTGTCTTGCTCATTTAATACAGTCAGCTTGGAAGGCTGCACAGATGAAGAGTATATTAGTACAAAGAGCAAGTGGTTTAGCTTTGAAAATTAAACTCTTCTAGGAAGCTCTCACAGGTTGATAACCATGAGCTGTAGTTATTGAAAGTAGAGGATAGTATAACTTAGCAAAGTGTTAGTCTGACTGGGCATAAGGCTCTATGACTTGCTGTGGCTCTTTCTTTTAGGCTGTTGTGGCTGTGCTTTCACTGTGTCAGGCTGAAGAACATAATTACCCTCAAAATCCAATTAATACAGCTGGAATGGGAGGAGAAACCAGGAAAAGTGCCTGTGCATGAGTGCCTCTTAATGTTCTGTGCAGGTTCACCTCTCTTGATCCGTATCTGAATTGTCGGTGTGTTGATCACTCTGACTCCTGTTGTAGTAGGGAACAGCCACCAGTGAAGAAATTCATGCAGATTGTGCATACTGCCATTGAAGTCAAGGAGAGAGGACAGACGTTCTCAGAGAGCCCTTCTAGGTGAATGGTAACTAGCAAGACAGTTCAGCTTTCCTCACCAGCAGCTGCAATGTGGTTCCAGAGCTTTGGAAAGCTTAGTATTTTACTATGGTAAACTGTAATTTACTACAGTTAACTATAGTTACTATCACTGCTCAGCTACCTTGTGAACAAGACATTGCTATTCAACTAGGATTCAGCACTGCAAACTGAGAATAAAGGGAGACTTCCATGGCTTTATCTGTACCCACACTCAGTCCTTCAGAATAGGGCTGATTGCTTTTAGCCCTAGGCAAAAAACTCAGAATCTCAAATTTACTTTTTTTTTCCTGCCTTCCTAATCTGGGTTACTTTGGGAAGGTCGCCAGAGTGGTGCTCTCAGGACTGAATTCTCTCTGACCCAGTTCTGGAAATGCATCTTTGAGGGAGCTGTAGGGGTGGTCAAACATGGGAGAAAGACTCTGCCTCACACTGATCTCTGTAAACAATGCAACTTGAAATGGCTTGAGATAATGGCATTAGTGTAAAAAACTATGATTGAGAACTAAAGTGCAAGGCTAGAGGCAAGCCATAGGATTGGAGCCACATAGGAGCCGCTCATTTCTGGGAGAGTGGTGTTGCTAGTTTTAAAAGCATTTACTTTCTATTTTGGTAGGGTAGCTACCCCATGTCATGGCAGAGACCTGCCTCTCTTTTGAGACATACCCACTTTCCACCTGAATAGCTTCAGAACAAACATCTGCGTGTCCCCTTGTGTCTTTCAGTAACTCAGCTTGATTTTTTTGTTTGGAGATCAGCTCATTCTTGTAAAATTTACAGTTAGGAAATAGTTTTGTCTGTTCACTACTAGCTTATCCCTGAAATATGAAAGCAGTGCCCACCATGGGGTTTTTGTGTGTTTACTGAACAGGTGACTACATTTCCAGCTTCAAGTAGAAAACTATTACTTACAGGTTAGGACACTGAAGGATGTTATTATTACTCGCTGAGCTCACAGTCAAATAGAAAACCTGTAGTAGCTGCAGGAGCGGAACCTTTGAGTTCCACCCTCTCTCTGTGCCCCCATCTTCAAAAATACTCTTTGCTGTGATGGGAGGGGCTCTGTGCAAAATGTTTTTTATTCACCAACAGTTAAAACAAGCTGTTTCCCATCAGTGCTTGGTTTTCTCACTTACTACCAGCTTCTGAGCCTTTTAGAAGTTGTTTCTCAAGCCATTTAAAGGTTAAATCAGTACTGGTCACACTACTTCATTACCCTCAATTGCTGTACAACTCAGTGCCATTTGTCACCAGGAAACATGACCCAGAAATATTCATTCTGTCACAGTAATTCTTTTTCTCCATTTAGAGAACTGTTTCAGATTAGAAATCCAAGTGACCAGGGTGGGCAGGAATCATTGTTTGACATTGCTAGGAAGAGTCTTTGGAGGTTATTAAAGATAAGGTGACATTACCTTGAAGGGAAAATCCCATCCTGTTCAACTTTCTTTGCAGTTTCTGAGTCTTTGACAGCTGAATTTTGTTCTACTTGTGGAGTGGCTATTTCCTAAGTGCTGATAGAGGAGGCAGCCAAGGGGAAAGTGGGTTCTTCCCTCAGCTGCTTTTATGTGATTTGTCTCAGCTGCCTCCTGAAGTCTGCAATCGTGGAGTGAGCTTCCCTCAGCCAGACATTCTTGTCTTCACAGTTCCTTTCTCTCTGGCATGTACTAAGGGGACTGGAGGTTTTTGGACAGCTGAGCCAACCTGTTGGCTTGCAGTACAAAAATTAGTAGAGCCCCTTGTGTGTGAATGGTAAAGACTTTGAATTTCATGAGAAGGTTCTCATGAGAGGCGTTAAAAGTTGCTAAAGGTTTGTGGTTCTAAGTGAGATAGTGGTAAAGGGCTAGAGCTAAGCTTGTGGTTGTTTCATATGACCATTACAAGCAAAAATGAAGCTTGACTGATTCTTGGTACCTCTTTGTTGATGATTGTCCAACTTCCTAAGCTGTTCTCTGTCAACAATATATAATATAAACACAATAGGAGCACTTTAATCTGATGTATATGGTCTGGAGGGTTGTTAATTGGTTACAGAAGGCAAGGGGAAAAATCTGGTTTATTAGGTTCCTTTTTATGCAGATGGATGTTGCACAGCATCATGTCAAAAGTTACGGCAAGGATAAACACAACATAGCTTTTCTGTGTACGTGTACTGAGATTGATCAGGAAACAACCTGTGATAATGCAAGGTGCTGTCTGGTCCCCAAATTCCATTGAGGAGCAGCCTCAGGAATAAAAAACCTGGTGGTGTCTGTCAGTGGGATGTGGTCGGCCTGTGCAGTCCTGGGAGACCTGTCTGCACTGTAACCTGGGACCATCCCCACACAGCAGCTGAGGAGTGGTTCTGTCTACAGGGTTTACAGGTATTGCATGTGTATGCAGGTGCCAGGTCCACAAAGTGTCGTGACAAGACTCCGTTTGACCTGCTTCCCCTGACATACCTAGTTCTGAAGCTGTTTGAAACGTTAGGAAAGGCGGTAGGCTTGGAAGTGAAGAACTGCTTTGTCACCATTGCAGCTGATACAGCAATAATTCTGGGAAAGATGCTGTAAAAATAAATGTCTGTGTTTTGAAATGTTTACTTCTTGGTTTCTCTGCAGCTGTTGCCTTACTGACCCTTTTACTACTGTCTTGCATCTTCTCTGCTGCTTGCTTTAGTACTTTCTAAAGGGGATGGGAGATCTTCCTTTTTTAATTTCCCTATTTAGTCTCAGCTTGTTCCTTCTTTTTACAGCCTATATTTTTGTGGTGATTAGCCACAAAAGAAGTGGCTAAGTGACTATTTTAAGTGAAAACTGTTGATCTGGACAGCTTCAGGTGTCTTGTCGTTCAGACTGGCCATTAACAAAGTTGTTGAGTAGTTTCAGTGAAATTTCACTCGTAGGTAGGCTTTCCAAGCAGAGATCATGGGACAGCTCTTTCTGTTTCATAGGTGATTCTGGCCTCTCAATAGATTCTGCTTATATAAACGAGTAGAATATGAAATACCATTAACTGAACTGAAAACAGGCATCTGAGGGCCAAAATCTGTCAGGCTTTCACAGTATGTGTGTAAATAGAACAGGATGTTAGAGAACGTTCAGAGGTGATGAAAGTGTGAGTCGAAGAACAGCTTGCCAGTATTTGGTGAGCAGGCAGAGCACTGCCTCCGAGCGGAGAGTCCTGGCCCCCCTTCCTGCCTTCAGCTCTTGCATTGCAAAACTGAAGTGCACAAAGCTTTGTGGAAGCCAATTACTACTTGGGTGGGGTGGGGGTGGGGGGAGGACTATTTCCAAAGACTGAGGTCTTTCAAAATGACCTTTTGAAACATTTCCGTGAAGGTTTTGGGCGCTGAGCAGAAGGTAAGGAGGTCTCCGAGCTGAGAGCACGGAACGTCCGTCCAAGCATTTCACTGAGCCCCCTTTGAAATTCCGGCTCTTTTGTGCCCGAGCAGAATGGAGGCACTCGAACAAATGTGATGATTAGTGCAAGTGTGATGCTTGAGAAGTTTTAGCCTCTACAGAGCACATCTTGTCCACTCCTAAAGCCCAGCTGCTTCATGTAGAGCGCAGCACACAGAAACTGCATTTGCTGTTGCCTCTCTTTAAAGAGTTGCCAGCAACCATACAGCATGATCCTTTCACTGAAAACACACAGAGCTCTTCACTGGCTTATTAAACTCAATCTCAGATCATGACATTAATCCTCACTGTGCTGTAATACACCTTGGCTAACAAATTGGCACAATTTTAGTCCAGTGATAAGCATAAGTTCTTTAATTTGGGGGCCCTATTGAGTCTTTTATGGTTGGTGGAAAGAATCCTTTTTCCTTTCAGTGGGTTCTGGTTCTAGTTAACCTGCTGTCCCCTGTGACTGCTGAATCTTTACAGTGGAATTGTGGGTACTCACTTTTCTCTCTGCAGCAAGGCTTTTCTTGAAGGTCTTATACTTCGTACTGGATTTCAAGAGGTAGAAATTAGAACACAGCACAGGAAACTGTGAGCAACAAAGTGAATCTGCATGAGGTACAGGGAGAGGGTTCAAAATGCGAGTTCTGATACAGTTGTGTGTTGCTTCTTCAATGCAGGCTTGCTCTGGTGGGGGAGCAGTGCCTGTGTTTCCATAAATGCCGTGTGTCTGCAGAGATCAAATGCTGGATGAGCATTTGATGCACAAATACTTGTCTGTTGGAGTGCTTGTAAGGTAACTGGTTACAGGTAGTCAAGCACAACAGGGGTATCCTTTTACTGCTCCACTTCCACAGAATTTGTGGATCACTGGTGTACCAGAAGGTTCCCCAGGAAGTGTCTTCCCCTCTTTAAAGTAAAAATATATATGCATTAATGCTAGGAAATCTAGTCTTTAGCAGTTGGGTTAGTGTAAGTTACAAAGGCGTTTCTGTTCCCTCTTGTTGGTGTAGAAGCCACTTCTGTGCTGCCCAGGTGCTGAGAAAACAAGTGTAGTGGGGTGAGTCTGTAAGTACCATTTTCTACGATCTCAATTCTTCATGAAGCTGAAATGATTTCTACTGAATGGGCAGGCAGTTTCTGGCAAAGATGGTTTATTCTTTTTGACATTCAAACTTCATTTTCAGTGCAAAACCTGGTGAACAAAGGACAGATTCAGTGAATCTGTCTGGCAGTGCTTGCATAAAAAGGATAACTTGCTTAACTTCTTGTTGGCAAAGATGATGGAGAATCTCTGTAATGATCAATGGAAAAGAAAAGGATAACAATGAGAACAAGTGCTGGAGGATATAAAGCTGAATGCACAACTTGTTTTCACTATGCGGCAGAACACTTGAAAAGGTCTGATTCCCAACAAACTGCTTACCAGATTAGAACATTTTACCCTTTTCTGCACATCCTTGTCTTTGCTAAAAGCCAGAGGTGGAAGTCGCCCTCCTTCAGGTTAACAAAATGCCAAAGGGACTGGGGTAGGATTCAGGTTTAATTGAGGCCTCTTTCTGTACTGCATGAGGGCTGCTGCTTTGGGGTGAGGACTGAGGTGGCTTTCAGGTGGTAGTTAGGTCAGTACTGGACATTTCAGTGCTTGTTGGTTACTGCAGGTATACTACCAACAAGAGAAACTGCTGACGTTCTCCCAGATGCTGTAACAATGAAGCGGTGAAGGAGAAGCATCTTGTTAAGTAGTTTTGTCTTCAGTGGAACAAAGGGAAGAGGTCTAGGTAGCCACCTGAAAACCAGGCAGAACATAGCTTGGTTATTCTTTTTCTAGACGATGTCTTGAAATAGTTAACAGGTTACATCGGGAACAATTCATTTTGTCCAACCTCTAGTTTACTGGAAGCACCTTTAGGTTGTGAAATGTACACTGTGTGTTCTTGTCCTTGTGCTCGAGTGAAATGTTTAAAAGAGGAAATGTTTTCAGTAATATTCTAGGAACCTTTGAATAAACACTGCTTCTCTCAGCATGAATGGTTCAGATTTGAGCTTTTGGGCCCTTGAAAACAAACGTGTTTCTGCTGTGATTCAAATTCTGCTCTGCCAGCGTGAAGGAGTTAAAACCACAACTTAATACTGCAGGAAAGTGTGTAAAGGGGAACTCGCAGATGGGACAGAGCTGTCAGCAGCTTCTGCATAGGGTCCTCTTTCTGCTGAGGGCACACTCAGTGTCTCCTGTAGCAGGGTAGGAGGAGCAGCTTTTCCTGCCAGGTTTACAGAGCAAGTGGGGAGATGAGACCATTGCTTGACCAGGCTGTACAATCAGTCTGGGCTTGCCGCTTCCAGAGCTGAATTCACCAAAACTGATGCATGCTTTTGCCGTTTTCAGGTTGCTTACAGAAGCTTCCAAGCCAAATGCTGACTTAGGTTACGTATGATGCTGGCTTCTGCATCACTGAAAATGATTGGCAAGAGTGTTGCTTCAGATGTTTGCATTGAGGATTTACAGAAATAAACAGTGTCAGCACTGAGAAATCAGTATGTCTGACAGAATCTGCTAGCAATATTCTTCTTACTGTACATGTATGGAAAACATTGTACCTCTACTTCTGTGTTCAGATCTGCATATCCACTCTCTCTTCAGACTGTAACTTCTTTTGCATGATAGAGCTTTCACCTGCAGGAAAGTGCTGGTTTAATACAACTGCATCGGTAGGATCTCAGTATTATGGCATTATTAGAAGTTATCTATCCTTAGCCAAGATAAGAAATAAGTAAGAATTTTGGTGCTAATCTGACAAAGTTTTTGCCCGTAGGAGGACTTCAGAATGAACAGAGAATAGAAGGTAGATTGAAATTGGAAAGGCAGAGATCGATAACAACTTTACAGGTGCTTCATTAGCTGTTCTGTAGCATGCTTTACTGTTTGGAGAGTAAAAGAACAACAGCAGAGCTCTGTTAGGAAGAAGAAAACCCAGTTCAGTAATTAAAGATGTTGTTATAAAGAAAGGAGGGAATGCAAAGGAATGCACTTAAACTAGCCAAGAGATAGGCAGCTTTTCCAAGGGTGCACTATTTTTAGTGCTATGTTTTGCTGTGTATCTATGAAAGAGCAAGCCTGAGCATCTTACAGGAGAGTTCTGTGCTATGAAACTCTTAACTAGGTTCAGGCCTTTTCAGTGTCGCCAGTTGGTCATGGTTTTATCACATTTTATTGCATGCTCTTACTGTGTGTGTTACTGCTTTTGCTTTGTTTTGCAGTTGTACAGTTTTGGAGAGACTGTTTCCATAGTTTTCTGGACAGATACATGGAAGCCAGAAAGCTTTTTTGACAAGATTGAGAAGAACAGGCAGAACGGAATGCACACTTTGTGCTTACTTGGTAAGCAGCAGCTCTCGGGGTTCCTTAGCTACCATCTTCCACAGCATCCAGAGACAGCAGTGATAGGCATGAGATGAAGTCTGGGATTAAACAGATCTTCTCAGTTAACATGTATGTTTGAAAATGTACCAAAACTTGGAACATTGATGTGTGTGCCCTTAGTTCAGCCATTGTTTGGGCTGCAGTGGTCAGGAATTTCTTCGTTCCTCGTCTTTAGAAGTCACATAGGAGCAGCAGGCCCAGATTTGCTCTAAGGATGTCTGATTTTAAGCTAGATCTGGCTCAGGATCCAGGTCAGATTGCAGTGACTAGCAGCTATCTCTTACTGACTTCATTAGGTGAGAGCTGAACACATCTGACTTTGTGGGGAGCTGAACTGTACATTTAGCCACATTTGTATTGTGTAAGGGGATAATCTTTCCTGAATTCTTTTACGTAAGGATGTTTTGGTAAAGAGATTGTCACATGAGAAGCTTCAGTGCTGTAAAGCATCCTTGCCAGTCACAGAGCTGGAACTGAATACTGACAACTGGCACTAGGCTCTTCCATTCAGCCTGCCCAGCAACCCTCAGCTCAAAGCCACTTTCTGAATAACTCCACTAATCTGGGTAGCTCCTGAAAGATCATGGAATCCCAGACTGGTTTGGGTTGGAGAGGACCTTCAGATCATCCAGTTCCAACCCCCTGCCATGGGCAGGGGCACCTCACACTAGATCGTGTTGCCTAAGGCTCTGTCCAACCTGGCCTTGAACACTGATCATGGAACTGCCTGCATATAAACTACAAGGCACTTGCATATTTATATACGCACAGTTCTGTACCTTTTGTAGCATCTTTTAGACACAACTGGGATCTCTCAGTGCTAAATCAATTAGTATTTTAAGTAAAAACCAGTCTGTAGTAACTGGAGGATCCTGAGCAGGAAACCAGTGTGTGTCACTGCCTTTAAAGTTGCTTGTTTTCAAAATTGGCTAAAAATCAGAATTCTGGCAATTGTTTTAAAGAAGGATGCCTTTTGTCTTGACAAATGACTTTCAGGATGACTGCTGTTTAAATAAGGGCTCTTAATAACTGTAATGTGCTAAACCAAAGTATTCTGCAGATATTTGGTGTAATCATTTCTATGATGTCCCTCTGGATCTTTTTTTATACAGTACTGGGTGAGTGAAAGTTTGAACTGATAAAACTGCATTATAACCCATGTCCCACATCATGGACAGCTGTGGTACCTGCATCTGATTGTACCTCATACCTGAAAACCACCAATTTGGAAATGAATTGTTCCCTTAATACTATTTGGTCATTCGAGCCCATGTTCTTGTTGCTTGTCCAAGTAGACTAGAGGAGCACATAAAAAGGGAAGTGCTGATAAGCTTTGGAATTCCAAGTGACTTGACAGGCACATAAGCAATCTGGTAAACTGGTTTCACCCCCCTTTCTTCAGCATCACTGTGAGTTAGGAGTTGACTGTGTAACTTCAGCAATACTTTTCTTTAAAATCAAGGTGAAAAACGTATCCAGCTTTTACTACGATAGTCTTTTGCGTGCATTTGGATAGAGATGTTTGTGTCTTGGACAGGCTGTGGTCAGTTAGAGTTTCATACAATTGCAGATGTGTGGTCTAACCTGGCCCTTTCTCTGTTTTATTTTTGCCCAAATCCTTTCTTTCTTCCCATAACAGAAGCTTGTTCCGAGTGTTCATGGGGACGGGAAGTGCTAACGAAAGTCAGGTTCCTGCATGGCACTGATGTAATTGCTGTTGATCAGTCATCCTGTTCTACCTTTTGTGATCACCCTGTACTCAGCATTTACAAGTAGCTCCCGTACCGTGGTGTGCTTTACCATGCTGCCATTTTGCTATCCTGCAGCCTGCTATTTGAACACTTGGAAGTATTTTTATTAGTCTGTGTTACTGTGAGCTCTGTGAAACTCACCCTATTTTGGGGTAAAATTACATGCACAAAATCCCAATACTTTGTGATTAACACCTGAAACAGCAGAATGTTTAATCCGTGTTCTTTGCTCCTGTAATAACTAAAATGCTATTATAAAATGTATAGCAGCTGCTGATTTAAACCTTACCTACACAGAAAAACTAAGTGAGGAGTTTGGAGGGGACCTGTGTTTTAATGCCTGTTTTGTTCTACAGATATTAAAGTGAAGGAGCAGTCTCTGGAGAATCTAATGAAGTGAGTCACCTTCTGAAAACATAGAAATACATGTGTAAGATGTATAGAAAACAGTGTATTTATAAAGGAACAGAGGTCCTTTGTCCTTTACTGCACTTACCTGCCTTCCGTTGTCCTCAGTGGCCACGGTCTTTTGTTTCTTACAAGGAGTGGAACTTTTCTGCTCAGTGCAGTAGGACCTGGCTTTATTTACAGCAACTGAATGAAGCTGCAGCAGAGCAGCATCTTTTGAACTGTTTCCGTGAGAGACACAAAGTCAGAACGGATTAAGCTTGGCAAATGAAGTGTTATTTCACTGTTCTGTCCCATCCTCAAATAGATGAATAGCTGTAACAGTCTGGAATTCATTCTTCTTTACACTTGCTAGAAACAGCGTGAGGCATTGAATACATACCACCCTTTTGAAACAGCTAAATAAGCAATATACAGAAAATGCTCTCGAGTTCATGGAACTGTGTTCAAGAGAGCTCTTGCCACATCTTAATCACCTCTCTGCAATCTTCTGTTTCGTCAGGGGTTACTTTATGCACATGCTGTAACTGCTCTAAATTAACATGTGAAGTCTCCCGGTATCATTGAGGTTTGTTTATTCTGGGGTTTCAAAATGAAGTCTGTTTGACTGAAGCCACAGTTGGCAAGGAAAGCAGCATTTCATGTACGAATGCATCCCTAGTCTGTAATCAGACCAAGTCTACAGGGCATTTGTCAGAAACCCAGTAGTTTGCCCTTGACTTGAAGTCTAATCCATCCTTCAGGAGGAGCTGCAAAGCCTGCATATTGCTTCCAGCAGCTGAATTTGCTCACATCGTTTGCCAGCTGGAGGCCCTGCTGGTTCACAGGTGTGAGAGCACAGAAGTCTCCTTCTGTCTTCCTTACAAATGCCACTCGTGTCTGAAAGGGTTCATTTGCTGCTCTAGAGGTTTCTTGAAGTGAACTGTAAGAACGCTGGGGATGATGAGGTGGGGTTTATGTGAAGTTGCTCTGCTTTTCTTTCCCTGCAGAGGAAGGAAGATTTACGAGCCACCACGCTACATGAGTGTGAATCAAGCTGCAGAACAGCTTCTTGCCATTATTCAAAACAGGAGGCTCCAAGGAGAAGAATCAGGTGCTGCTACTGCATTGTTCCTACCTGCTGCTTATACATCTCAAGTCACACTTAGTGACGAACCTCCAAACTCTGCTCCTCTCCTCATCTTTGCATTGCTCTTGCTCCACGGTAGAACTGGGCTGCCTTAAATCCTGGTCCTGAGATGGGATTTGGCAGAGCCTGGACATAGCATAGTTCAGCAGAGATGAACAAGCTGTGGAGGTTTAGTCCAAGCCTCAGTCTGATGACCCCGTCATGGTTCTGCCCTTTGATACATCAGAGTTGCAGAATGATTCTGAGCAGTTTAGAGCAGTTGAGCTTCAAAAACAAAATCAGTGCTATGCTGTATGCAGACCAGTCACACTGTGCTACATGAGCGCCAGCACAAACCCCAGTTAACCCTGCAGCACACAACTGGGATTCTGACCTTGAGCTCTTAACACCGGCCAAGCACAAGCTGTGAACAATGTTTATTGAGGCCAAGGGTGAAATCACTGCAGCTGTAAAGATGACTGTTATGTCACACAAAAATTGTGTGTTCCTCTTTTAGAAGTTTATTCCTTAAATGCTGTTAAAATGAAAATCCTTTCATTTTTTCCTCTGCATAGAATAATGGGGAACAGCAGTTTCCTCTAAGTGAACACAATTCCTGAATGGATCTCCTGTTCTGCTCTCTTCCCCTTCTTGTTATAAACATCCCCAAGATACAGCTTTATTTCTTTTGAAGAACAAACTTCTTTCTAGGCCCCTCTGGTGATTTATGAAATGGAGGTTTAGGAAAGCAGCATAAAGGTTAAAGCATTTTGAGTAGTCTCTCCTTCATGTTAGGCCCATTGGTCACTAAGTGAAGCATTTAATCCTCTTTCTTACAGCAATCACTGAAAACACAATCTGCGTTGGCCTTGCACGTGTGGGTGCTCCGGATCAGAAGATCGCTTCAGGCACGCTGGAGCAGATGTCCACAGTAGAACTAGGTGGTCCACTGCATTCCTTGATTGTTACAGGCACTCTGCATCCTCTGGAATTAGAAATGCTTCAGCTTTTTCCTGTAGCAGGTTCCAGTTTTGAACAGCCTGCATGTCAAAGGACCACTTGAATAAAGCCAAGGCATTTACATTTTTATTCCTTCTTTAATTTCATGACAGCACAAAGTTATCCTTGTGCCCAATTAGAGCTTGCCCAAGTGCAGTTAGTGTCTGTTGCTTCAGAAGACAACACTGCAGGAACACAGACGTGCCTTTACCTGAGGTTACAGAGTGCAAGGTGCACCAGCTTCTAGCACACTGACACCTAACACATGAAATCTTCAACCCTCTTTGTCCATTTGCATCAGTCTGAGGCTGATGACCAGGGTAAAAAGTGCTAGTAGAGAACTGAAGAGTAGCAGGTATCAGGCATCACTTTTGCTCTGGTGCATTCACCAAGCCTACTGCATACACTGGTGCAAGTGCATTCTGGATGCTTGCTTTCAGTTTTGCAGAAACTCCGTAGTTCTCCCACCAACAGAAACCACTAGTGTGCAAAACCTGGACTCACCTTCCCAGTTGGGATAGTGAGTAGAGACAGGTGAGAATGTTCTTCATGTCTAAACCAAGAAAAACCAGAACTCACCCTTTGGATGCTGGTGAAACAGGGAGAAGCTGCACAGAAGTTCCTCTTTAGGAAGGCTGCAACTTAACAGAAGTGAGTTTCTTGCTGTGTTCATGGTGCCATTGATGAAGCTCTGCACTCACACAAACAGACTGCAGGAATTCCTCCTCAGATCAGCCTGCTGCTGGTTGCCCTGTCAGCTGCTCTCACAGTGGGTACAGAACAAAGCAGACCTCTACGAGTGCTTTTGGTTTTAAACTGAAGGTTTATTGGAAAGCCGTCGGATCCCAGAGCTCTTGGGCAATGGAGGATATTGAACATGTCACCTAGACTGGACTCAAGAACAAGATTACATTACAAATTGCTAGTCATGGCCAAGCTACTAACTTGAGCACCCCAGAAAAAAACCATGTGTGAGCCCTCAGAATTGTAGTGAGCTGCCTTGTGTTGTCATTAAGGTTTCTTTACAGGTGCTTGGATATACTGTGCTAGTCAGTTTAAGCTCCCTGCTAAGAGTAATTCTTGTCATTTAAAGGCAAGCGCTATGCTACCAGGAATGATGTTGGCAATTTCCTCATTCACAGTATTTCACACTTCAGGCAGATTACTGCAGTGATTCATGTAACTCTGGCACAAGATCCCAGGATACACGTGGAAGACTTCAGCACACACGGAAGTAAAATCCTCCGTTCCTTTTACACGTGATTTCCCCCCGATTGCCACACGGCAGGAAGAGACAAGCAGATGAGCCAGGATCTGCACGGTGGGACACGTCACATGCCAGGCTCAGCAGAAGCCCAACTGGTATCTTTTCACATCAGAACACCCTTTGGCCAGTGAAGTCCCAACAGGGATGGTCACTGCAACAAAGCCAAAACGGGAGGAATCCAAAAGGGAACCTCGGCAAGTTGCTGACAGGCATTTTAATAGGAGAGTAAAGGAGGAATTAACCACAGAGCCAGGATTAGGGACCACAGAAATTAATTACTGAAAAAAGAGAAAATCCCTTTCCACTTATTCCCAAACACATGTACAAGGGGTGGATAACGAATCCCAGCAAGCAGCAGCCCGACGGCTGCAGGGGAGAACAGGACAGGGCTCAGTTAGTAACAAGCTGCTGCTCTGAACCAGTATTTAAAGACCTTGTTACGTGAGCAGTGATTAGGATTTGCATGTTATGGAAGTATGAAGGTTCTTCCTGCAGCTGCAGCCTGCACTGTGAGACAGGCCATGAACTTCACAGTTCACTCGTGCGGGGTGGAATGGGTGGAAAACTGCAGCTCAGCAGCAGCTTCCTTCCCCTCTTGTACCTTGTTTTCATTCCCAAATCAGGTTCACTCTAAAGAGAAACTCTTGCCTTCCTTCACCTCGGAACCCAGCCTCACCTCTTCAGAATAAACAAAATATTAAGAGCCACAAAGGTCCATTTGATCAGAAGCAGCCGTTTCCACTTTTATGTAAATACTGTGTCAGCAGCTCTAATGATGCAATTAAACTCTCGCTTTAGTAAGCACTATTACATAAAGAGCAAAGTCAGTTATTTGGACCAGCACTTTTTGCCTTGGCTCAGCAAAGCACAGCAGAAATGAAGCTCTGTTGGGGATACTGATGCGAGGAACAAGTTCACCCACATGCAGAGACTTACAGATGAGCCTACAAAGGACAGGCTCTACCATACACGCTCTAAAGGGCGGTAGCTTTCTTCCACTGTTAGCAAACCAGGAAATAAGAGTGCTTTACAATCAGAAGAGAAGCTGCACTTTGAACTGCATGATCTGTCCTCTCCTAAAACCCAAGTGAGTATCCCCTCAGTAGGTAAATAAGAGCTCTGCTGTCACTCTGCTTACTGACATACCAGATGGGGTGGTTGCTGCCTACTGCACTTACCATCTACTGTCATTAGGAGAGTTTTGTGATGCTTGGCTTTCAGCAAGTGTAACAAGGTTAAAGTCTCCTTGGAACCTGATTTCACTACTCCAGTCTTGATTTTAACAAACAAGTGATCCATTTCTTACTATGAAACACCAATCTGTCTTCAAAAGGAAGGGAGAAGGTGCTATCTCAGTTAGAAAACTGACTTATCTGCTGCTAGCATATGGACAAGTCATAATAAGCACCAAAAGATGTCAAAAATCATTCCACTCTATATTGGGTGACTATAACCAGCTGAAGGGCTTCTTCACTCCATTCCCCAGACACTTCATAAAGGGTCTGTAGATGTACACCTAAAAGAGAACCACCACCGAGGAAACCCGATTGCCATTCAGGCAGATTCTCACTTGGAAGGAAACTGTTGCCTTTTCATTAGGAAAACTAAGTCAGTGGCCATGCTCAGCCCCAGCAGCACCGCAGCGGTTCAGCAGCTCCAGGAGTACTCAGTCCTGAAGCACAGTGGTGTAAGAGTGATATGAACCAGAGCCTGGCTCCTGGGTCATGACACAACTGCAGTGAAGTGGGCTGGTGTTCGTCTTGAAAGTGATACCAGTTGATCTTCTGCAGCCTCAAAGAGTAATAATAATTAGAACAAAAAATCACAACATCATGCTGTCAATCAGCAAGAAGCAACACACAACAAAGCAATGAGGGATCTCATCAGAACCAGTTTAGGTACCTTGCCTGTGAACACACATGCAAGTGGCATCTTAAACGGCAGCACCTGGGTCTGCTCAGAAGATTCTGGCACTCTACCCTGTGCTGTGGAGCTGTCTGATGCCATCCTCCAGTCAGAAACTCCAGGCCTGGCAGAGCACCTACAAGGGCAGACAAGGAGGGAGCTGGATGGATGCAAGCAGAAGGCCAAGACAGATGTGGAACAGCATTGCTGGCATCCCCAGGAGAACCAGACAGCACCAGGAACCAGCAATGGGGATACAGAAGATCTGAAGACTGGAGGAGGCTGTAAAGCTTAAAAGCAACACGTACGTGGCTTTCTACTCCTGTTTTTCTTCATGCCCCATTTTCAATTCAAGCATGAGAGTATATCCCCAAGCTTTGCACGTAATGAACATTCAGGTTTCAGTATCTCACCTAGAAAACTGAGGAACAACCGATCAGTTTGACAATCATGTTTTCACATTAAAGAAAAATACAGGTGCTTTATGGAATTGACAGAAGGAATGCAAGGGGCTTCACCTCCGAGGTGAATTCAGCAATACCAGTGGCAAACCATTTCCACAAGGAACCTCAGGTACCTTCACAGTGCACGGTACTTGCTACACAGACACTGTCAGCCTCAGAGGGCCCTGATTTCAGTGTTGCCATGTATCAGGTACCAGAAGTCCATCCCAGTCAGTACTGCCTATGGTTTATCAGGAAAATGCCCATCTTGGTTTTGACTCCACAATGTTCTGTGCATACAGCATCCTCTCAGAGTCTTCCATTGCTAAGTACTACAGCATAGTGGAATTACCACCTGTAACACCAAGTATAGCGGATTGTCTTGCAACAACACTCAGATCGAAGTGTACTGTGTGGAGAAGCCCTTTTTCCATGAAAACACACAAGGCTGCAATGAGACAGCAACAAATGCCAGACTTGTCAACCAGGAGAAAGCCTAATCTTAAAGAGCATGAACCATGGCCCATATTTCCATTGCACCAGGAACAACTGTCTGCAGCATTTGGAAAGGCAACAGTTCTCTCACCAATCACTTTAATAAAAGTCATTACAACCTGTTAAAATCATGGAGATTAAATCCCTAAAAGATTTAGTGAAAGCTTCATTTTTTCCCACCATGTCATTTGGAAGATAAACACTTCAAGCGTTGCTTCCACCACCAGCATCTTCCCCAAGCTGCCTGTTGTTTGTTGCAGGGACTATGAACACGAGTAACGTCATGTAACATCTCATAACCCTCAACTGTATGAGGGCATTAAGAACTGGCAGCAAATCTAGCATTCTGCCTGAAGTAATTTCCACAGGGTGTGCAGGAAGCCATCCAGCTTGGTTTGGAAGCAAGTCTTCACCTTTACATTGGAATTCTGCTGCCTGGTAAGATGCAGGTGCAAGGAAAGTCTAACATCTACAGTTACGCGAGTACACAAACCCTCACGTATGTCACTAGTAAATAATCAGACTGCATACAAGGTATCTGTAAAAGTAATAAACCCCTTTGATGCTCCTGATTTATGCTGGCAAATACCTATCCCGATATAAAAGGCACTTTGAAAACCCAATATGGTTTGGTTCATTAAGTTTGCAAAGTACAAACAATTGTACAAACATACAATTATATCGAAGCATGTCAGCCACTGTGACATCATCTACAAAACGAGTTTCCAAAGGCTGAGAACACTGGTTTTATGGGAATGAGCAATGGTTTCAGCAGCTTCACTGAAGACATGACAGGGTTTCCAGTACCATAATCTTAAGAAGTAAAAAAAACCCTCAAAAACTCCCAAGTTTAGGTGCCACAAAATAAATCAAGACCCAAAGTCCGTAACATTCATTCAGTATTTACTCCCTAGAGGTGAAGTCCATCCCAAGGGCAGAAATCCGTTGAGTCCATTCCAGAGCAGTGGTGGAGGCAGGCTCTGTCTCAGGAAGTGTGATGTTCTACCAGTACAGTACAGAAAACTTTGGTCCGACAGCACAAGTGCAGGAATTCACTACATGGCTGCAACATCAATCTGTATGTAAAGCTGTCTTACTCCTGCCTATGGAAAAGAGAAGAGTTAAAACCCCCGAACTTGTAAAGCCAAAGCAATTCAGCTATCCTGAACACAGTCCACACCAGTAAGTTACCTAGTAAAGAACCTCAGGATCTTATTTTTCATCTTCTTAGTCATCTTCCACATCCAGCTCACCATTCACTGAGATGCTGGCAATTTGGAAACCCCAGACTCTGAGAGCACTGTATGAATACCTAGTTCTTCACCTAGTTGAGTGAACACACTTGACTAATTATACATTAACATTACATATTAACTACACATTAATTATACAAGTATAGCTTTGCTACATCACCTTTTCTGCTTCATCCTGAATAACTACCACACACGAAGCTACACAAAAGCAATTCTTTCCTGAAAGCAAGTTGCTTGGAGAGCTGTCAGGGTAAAATGGAGCCAAGCGCAAGAGCAGAACATGGGATACTGTGGTTTGAATGAGCTCACACTAAGATTTCAGCAAGAAACTATGATGCCTACCGTGCCTTGGCAGCATGGCATGACTTCTGGTAAAGGTACATGAACTGTACAGAAGCACTTCTCTCACAAACCTTGTTAAACTGGCCTTAGGTGGACTTGCTTAGTTCTATGATTCATTACAAGAAACTGACTGTGGTGGTCACTGCTTATGCACTGTCATCTTGAAGCATTAGGCAGAACACTGCTGACACTCAGACTGTCTTCAACTAACACCAACTTGAGTTTAGCTCAGTTGAGTGGCAAAGCAGCTAAGATTAATGAGAGCCAATGTTACTGAGGAGAAAAAGCTCTACTTGCTCCAACTGCTCCTCCACTTATTACCATAGGTCACATAAGAAACGCTCAGACCCTGTTCTCCCAATTCACTTCCTGGGCACATGGCTCTGGATACCTGCACAGCTACAGAGCAGCTGAAGAGCTGATGGCCCACTTGGGAAATGCAACCCTTTGGATGTCAAATTCATTTTAATGCAATAGAATGTTCTGCAAACATCCTGCCAAAACATAGCCCTTAGTTTCAAATTACTCAGTCTGCAGAATAAGCCATGCAGGCTGATTTCTACCTACTCAATGACCTAGAGCTGCATGTGATGGAACATCTCAAAAAGGACCAGACTTCAGGACTAAGATTTGATTTTAGAGTATTTTTAACAACAAGAACTCACACTTCTCTAAGTCTCTAGCAGAAACCCAGGTATGTGTGTTTTTATTTACTGTAGGGAGAACTCGTGCACTGAGGCAGCACATTGGAGGGGTGGTTTCAGTGGTGCTTCTCCTGAGAGACCAGAAACTGAGTAGGCAAAATGCATTTAAAACCACAAAATCCAGCCTGGAATTTTTAATTAAGCTGGCAGTAATTTACATTATTTCCAAAATCTTATCCTTCAGCTGACAAAGTTTTGTTACCTAAACCACTGGTTATAAATAGGTATATTTGTCTCCTTTTCAGCTATGGAACTCTGCCACTCAAAAGCAGAGAAAGGACATTATGGACCATGGAGGAAGAGGCATGAATGACAAATACATTCTTAGGGAATAGAAATGAATGACAAATACAGCATTAGCACAGTGAAAAACTGACCCAGGTCAGAGCCTGTGGTGGGACCACAGTCTTGAGGGAAGCCTCATTGATTTCCTTGTTTCCCCATTGTTCAATATAGGGTTTCAATTTGATACACCTCAGACAACTACAGCTGTTACTTCCATTAAGCAGCATCAAAAAGCAATGCAGAGGTACAGCAGTTTCATTGCCACTACTGAGGATTGTGAAATTGTTCCATACAGCTAGAGCAGAGCACACCAACACCAAAACCAGAAGCATTTAGGTTTTCTGGATAAGAACTACAATGTCACATCAAGTGACAGGCATTTTACACTCTGAGATGTGATTTCTGCTCATGAGACATACCTGAGTAAAAATGTTGTGAGTCTGGCTTAGAATCCACCTTCCATCAGCATCAGGAGCTACTAGTAGTTTCAAAGTCCCTATGTAAACATCAGTACAGAGGGTCCAGAAATGGGGCTCATGTAAACTGTAAACTCCTTGCAGCTGCTGCACCTAAAAATACAGGCATATTTTAAAAGGCATACTTCAGAAAACGTCTGTACTATGGTTTTTGACAGAAAACATTATAAATGCTATTTCTTTTACTTCTAGTTCACTGTGCAGTTTGTGACACTTCGATGCCTTATTGCTACTTCAGCAACTGGAATGAAGGAGAACACATGCAGATCCTAGGTACGTGTCATGATTCGGTATGTTGCTGCGCTGATATTCTACATATGCTTTACTAAAACCACTTCTGAAAGCAGTGAGGTCCAAGGGAAAAGTCAGTTATGAAATCTGAGAGCATTCCATGAAAACAGCAGTTTCTGCAAATGCAGGAATGTCCCCATTAAAAAACTGGAGATTCAAACCATTAACAGAAATCTATTAACATGTCTCGTGAGGGGTTATGTTTGTGCTGTCCAAATCCTCCTTTTGCTTCTGTCCACTTCTAGCAAACCCTCCACATATTACAGTCCTGTAGCTCGCACTCCTGCAAGTGCTTTGTATTCACTTTGCAAAGGTACTTCCATGTTCAACATAACACAGTAGTAGATAAGTTATAGAGTAGTACTAGGATGTACCAAATCTAGAGTAATACAATTCCAATGTTACTTACCGCTAGAGTAAATCTAGAGTAATGCACTTGCAATGTTACTACTAGACTTTGAGGGAGACAAAAACTGAACAAGCCAGAGAAACATTATCCACTGTTTATCAGCACAATGTACCTTGAGAGGAAAAGCTCCAGGCCCTGTTTGCCTAAACCACCCTAGCGCATTTTAAAACACAAACCAAGCTGAAACTACAGACAGTTTAGGACAGCAGAAAGATCAGAATCAGACTGATACCTCCATTTGTACAATCTAAGGAGCCTTTCACAGGCAGTACTGGGAGAGCATCACAAAGTATCCTTACACACACAGTTGTGGCTTATTCAGTCAGCAGCTTGATCTGAAGGGAAAACAGGCTAAGGGCTCACCCTCTGGTAGCACTGCGGCAGAGTGTTCTCCAGGGAAGGAGGAGTCCGCTGCATCAGAATTCCAATGGATTCTTTTAGAAGTGGAACAATACTGGAAAGAAAAAAGCAAGTTACCATGCTATTACACTGTTAAAGATGCAGAGCAGCGTAACATTCCTTACTGCTCTCGAAGCACTTCTCTTCAGCTGTTCCACCAGAAGCTAAGAAAGCTGGCCTGAAAACCTGGTCCAGAAAAGGACTGACAGAACTGCTGTGGTGGCTTACTAAAGACAAGATTACTTCTCCCCCAGATTTGCCTCAGAGACAACTGGTGGATGCTCACAAATAGTTGAATCCTGGTATTTGAGATGAGCTTTCTTTGTCTCCCAAAGCTACAAGACAAAGCAGCTGATAAGCACAGCTCAGAACCCAGGCCTACTTCAATGGCAATCACTCACAACCAACGGTAAAACAGGCGACTGAAACGGGGTTTGCTTTTGTGCTTGGCTTCAGGCATATGTTTGTCGTGAACTCTGGTAATAATGGGGAGATCGTAAAATTAATACAGACCAGTCCAGCTCTAATGAAGTTATTTTGTCAGAAATAGACAACTTAGCACATTCTTGAAGGGAACTCGGCAAAGGGGCTCAGCCAAACTCAAGGATTAAACATTTGGAAGCAATTAGAGGTCCCGTCCTGGCCAAATGGTCCTGTTTAATCAGCAAACCAAGAGAACACTTAGTGCCCTTTTTATTACTGGTACTCTCCTTTGGTTTTTTAATAGAACCAGTTGGCCCCTTAGCCCATTGGCTGAAGCCACCACTGAGTACTCATACTCATACTGCAGATGTAGAATGGTGAACTGTTGTTTAGAAGCAGTGTATCCTGTGTGGCTCAACAGAGCATCCTAACATTTTCAAGGGGAGGACAAGCATCTGCAGCCCAGTACTAACACTTGAACAGCCACCTCCTTTCAAGAGCACGGTAAGTCAACCCACCGCTCTGGACCACAAGTGATAATGTATTTCAGAAGCTGTGAGCTGAATTTCAGTGTTCAGCACTGGCATCACAGCTACAACACACGGAGTAACGGGATAACTGACATCCAGAAAACACATCAAGAGGTGAACTGGGCTGTCTGTTAATGGAAGCCACCAAAGCTTTGTTTGAAACCCTGTGAAGCGATGCAGCACACACTGCACACACCAGGTGTATATCTGCAGATGAGGCACAGCATGTCCCAACCATTCTTTTCCACTCCTGAAGATCTGGTTCCATTTGTATGTGGAAGTAGTGCTGGCTGTGAGCTGAGCAGTCGACCTCCTTGGCTAACCCTCAGGCAGGGCTGGAGGGGATAGAGAGTGCATGAGTCTTGTCTAATGAACCCCTGGAAAAAGAGACTCCCTAAATTTATGTCTCCTTGCAGGCACAGTGGTTATTCCAGCCACATTCACTGCCTGATGCACTCCATATGGCCTCACACAGCTCCACCACTACTGTGGGGAACTGGTTCAGACGCAGGAAGAAGCAATTAGAAGCAGGCAGGAGTTGCCTTAACTGGACCTGTCACACACACAATTAAACATTCAGCAAGGCAGTAACTGCCCAACTGTCTAAAGGAACCTTAACTGGAGTGTCACATTCTACAGACAGTGGATTACAACAGCTTATGGAAAAAGGTTCTTGCCAATCGACCCATCTCACTAAATAATGCCCATGTCACACACATTACATCAAAGGGAGCTGGGGCTGCCAAAATACTGCCTTGCTGAATTGATTTCAGATTAACTCACTACTTAAAAATGCATGCAGGTTTGCTTCTTCGTAATAACCTTGAAAGAGCAATGCACAAGGTCAGGATGCAAAGGGGATACAAGATCCTTAACACAGACCCCAGCCCCATAAATTTAACAAGGCCCCTTTAACATAGGGGTGAGGCTTCCAAAGGCTCACATGTACAGCCTGTGACTGCTTCCAGGGAAAGGACTACAGGAATGGAGACCACGGAAGCGTGCGTTCCTATGGGGACATACCACTAAGAGTGGGTGGGAAGAAAACTATGAAAGACACAAGCAAGAAATGTCTGATTTGCACAACTGATTTACATTACTTTATCTATCTGATGGACATTATGTGACAGAACGGAAACAAACGTAGCAGGAGGTTTGGAGAGACAACCTCCAGAGCCTGGCAGGTTGGGCATGTTAACCCACTCCAGAAGAGGACTTGGTCAGTGGAACCAGTTGATTCAGTCGGGAACAGGACAAACGCTAGAGAGAGGAAGTGAAAACCCTCTGAGAAGCTCTTCTGCTGAAGAAGCTTTGAAAACAAACATCTGCTTCATTCGGAGAGCCCTGTGCCTAAACCCTGATCTTCCAAGGTCAAGTCTATCAGCAAGGTGCGCACAAGCACCAAAGATTGCCTCTCCTTGCCCAGCAGCACCATTGAGCATGAGGGAATGGGGCAGGGTTTAACCTGGAGAAGAGAAGGCTCAGGGGGAACTTGACTGCCCTGTACTACTGCCCGAGAGGAGGATGGAGCCAGGAGGGGGCTGGGATCTGAACCAAGGAACAAGGGATGGGACAAGAGGAAACGGCCTCAAGCTGCACCAGGGCAGGGTTAGATGGAGCTGAGGAACAGTTCCTTCCCCAGAGGGTGCTCAGCATTGGAACTGCTGCCCAGGGCAGTGCTGGAGTCACCGTCCCTGCAGTGTGCACACACTGTGGAGATGAGGCCTCAGTGCCGTGGGTCAGTGGCTCGGGAATGGTTGGACTTGATGGTCTTAAAGGTCTTTTACAACCTGGTTGAGTCTATGATTAGCTCCGAATTATCTAATACACAAAATGCCAGTGGGCAAGCACTCCACTCCTCGGACAGGTGACAGCTTACAACGCGGTCTCCCTGATGGCAATATGTCCCCTATTCATGGAATTGTAACAGCTCCACACTAAAGCTTTGAGAGAGAAATCTGCTGTGCAAGTTCCTTGCAATCATGCTGCATGAGTTATGCTTTTGTCCAGACCTCACAGAACCACTAAAGCCATGGTGTGAAACAGCAACAGCTTAAAAGTCCAAAGAGTAAAGGTAAACAGGATGTGGGGCTTGATGCTGCAGGTGAAAGCTGAAGTGTGGCTCAGGTCACACCTCTCCTCTCTCAGTTTTCACCTACAAGCTTCTCTTTCAGAAAGCTGGAAAGGCCAAACAGCAGCTGCAGTGATGGGATCTGTTCTGACAACTGCTGTTAGAGCAGAAGCCCATGCATGCACCTCTGCATCCAAAGGGATGCTATCTTACTACGTGTCTTACCTTCTCCTGTAAGCCCACCTAACACGACAAAAAGGAGAATGCAGTTTCCTGCTCTTCCAGGTTTCCCCCGTTCCATCCATACTACTGATGGACAAAACCTTCTAACTCAAACACAGAAATCCACACAGAATGCCCTCTTCTCAAACACGAACTAAATCCCAGCATTACTTAATCACCAGGAGGCACTAGAAATAGTAGCTTCATCTCATGTGACTGAAGAAAACACTAGGAAATATGAGCAAGCAGGCTGAAAAGTGTGGTTACAGAACCTGACCAAGCTTTCCTTTCTTTGGATTAGTCATTAGTGCAAGGCACCCGCGGCTGCCTCTGCAGCAGCTGCTGCATGATGCTTCCCCTCCTCTCTGCTTTTTAGTTAGAGAAATGCCACTGAGAAAACCAGACCCTGCTGAACTCTCACCCAGCTGAGCTCTGTCACACTGCAGCAGTCTGGAAGCTCTGGTGCTGAAGCAGACACAATCTTCCAGTGGTCTCTGATTGCCAAGCCTTGAATCTAAACCACCACACTCAATCCCAGACTGGTTTGTGTTTGGAAGGGACCTTAAAGCTCACCCAGTTCCACCCCCTGCCATGGGCAGGGACACCTCGCACTACAGGAGGGTGCTGCAAACCCCATCCAACCTGGCCTTGAGCACTGCAGACACGGGACAGCCACAGCTTCTCTGGGCACTCTGTGCATCAGCACCCTCACAGGGAACAGCTTCTGCCTTAGATCCAACCTGAACTTCCCCTCTTTCAGTGTGAACCCATCACCCCTTGTCCTATCACTGCAGTCCCTGATGCAGAGTCCCTCTCCAGCATCCTTGGAGCCCCTTCAGACCCTGGAAGCTGCTCTGAGGTCTCCACACAGCTTCTCCTTTACAAGACAATGGAATGTGAAAGAGGCACTAACCCACAGCAAGACTTGGGACACAAACAGACCCTCTACAAAAGTCCTAACAGCAAAAGCAGCTAACGTGTAAACTGAGTTGGCAACACCTCACACTTGCACTGTTGCAGAGGGAACCAAAGGTGTTCAAGTGGATAAAAGCTATTGATAAGCCCAGCTTGCCACTACGACACAGTTTGAGTAGCATCCAAGACTGAAAGCAGACACTTCATCAACGTGCATCACATTCAAGCAATGCTCATACCCATTCCAGTCCCACTGCTAGGCAGGCACAGCCAGCAAGACTGTGGCATTGCCACGATCTTGGACAGCAAGGCTGAAAACCCTTTACACAGCCACTGCAGTCAGAGCACAGCAGGAAATGCTTTTAGTGCTTTCAGCACTATAGAAAAGAACTGTGACAAGAAGTGCTTGCCCTCCACAAAACCTAAGGTTCAAGATCAGCTCTGGTTCTTCAAGCCCCATGGCTGAAAGACTGCAGCCAGGTTTCAGGACCTTTTCCCTCCAGCCACCACCCACACAGGCAGTGCCAGGATGGTCATCCTGTTTCAGAACTTTAATAGCAAGCAGTGGCAGTTCTAATCAACAGCAGCCTTTGGTCAAGACAAGGATCACAGCTTCAATGCCTGGTTTCCCAATTCTAAATTGGCTGTTCTCATCACGATGCCGTGCTTTGATTCCCAAGGCTGGCAGGTACCATGAGCCTGTAAACAAGGGCAGTGCAGGCCATTTAGCAATGATGGCTCTAAACACCACCACCAAGCATGCTTGTTCAAGGGAGTTTTGCTAAGAATATTCCTTCTGAGTCTCAGCAAACGCAGCACTTCATTGGGAAAAAGCAGTTTTTTACACTGTTATGCCCAAACAGTATCGGCATACACTCTAAATGCTACATGTGCTCCCTCAAAGCTCTTTCATGAGATATCATGTTCAAGCAGCTCCAGATGATGTAAGCCACGGAAACAACTTCACTTAAATGACTGAACTGCCTCATTTGTTCAACCCCTTACTATGTGGTGTGCATACTCTGCCCAATCCAGTATCATATTTAGTCTACTGTGCCCTCCTAGAAACATGTGGGACTAACAGTGGTTTCAGACAAACTTCTTGCTTTGTACTGAAGTTGTGGCTTCTGCTGATGACTATTTCACATCAAGACACTAAAATTGCTTCAACATTTCAGAATAAGGCCTTAAATCCTAATGTTAAAAAAACAAATGAACATTTGGTTGTTAATATTAAAAGCAGTTTAGAGTCTTGAAAACACCTAGGGAAAAACTTGAAGAGTGTCAACCTGAACACCTATGAAATAGCCAAGCTTTTGTAAAGACATTATGAATACTCCATATAAAATGCCAGTAAAACAGACTCCTCTATTCTATCCAGGTCCTACTTATGCATTATTATTCAATGGACCCTTGCCTGAGTTTGTGCAGAAAGTAATCAAAGGAGGCTTCATCAGGTGTCAGTGGTAGCATCCAGGAACACAACAGCTACAACCTCCCACAATGGGCCATAGATTTATGATGCAGATTGGAAAAGACTGCAGGATACAGTCTTTCCATTGAGAACCCACAAACTGACAAGCCCTCTGCCTGTCAAGCTCAACAGATAAATACCTAGAGAACACACAAGTTTCTGCAACAAGGGAAAGCATAATGGAATTTGTAAAGTGGAGAGTATCTGACTTCGTGCCCTTACCTGTCTATATCTCAACAAGAATACGAGGACTGTTTTCCTTTCTCTATGAACTATCACCATGGATGGCGAAGGCAGAACAAACAATGGGTTTATGTCCAGAAGTGGACAGGATTACTAAAGTCAAACAACACAAAAGAGGACCCAAGCTCTCAAAGAATATCCATCTGAAGCTGCCAGTCATCTTGTTTATGATCTTAAGTGTATTTCAAGCAAAGCCATCAGTAGTTAAGTCCTTCGGACAACTTAAGAATAAAACCCCAACCAACCAAAACAAACCAAACCCAGCTCAAACTTCCAATCACTGCTTGTTCCTGCTGTGCTGGGATGTATCAGTCTGCAAGATATGCAGGCTTGCATCTACTGACTGTGGTGCAGCTGACTGCACTCAGCATAACGACTCTAGAGATCATTATAGCACCATGGACCAACAAAATGATACAGGCTGAGGTCTGGGATCAGGTCAACATACACATGAAACTGAGGGTCTCCAACACCTACACCATAGAGCACGAACCTCAGACACCTCTAACTGTGTTAGAAGACATACCCATAAACAGCTTTATTGTGAAAGCTCTATCATGGAAGGTAGTTTTCTTCAACCTCTGTATGCATGGAAGAAAAATACTTTCTGATCAGCACTCCACATGGGCTTTGCTGTATACAAAGCTAGACCTTTAAATACAAAGTATATGGAAGCTGAGTAAAGCGCTAGTTATTACCTCAGCAATGGTTTCCTCCCCATTAGTAGCCTGCACATTTATCTCCCATTTTTTGGTATTTCAGTAATAGAATTAGTTTGTAATAATTTGTCCTTTATGAAATTACAGGAGGTTTAGGTAAAAATGCTAAGTTTCTATTAAAGGGGTAATTCAGCAGTGACCTCTAACACAGACTTCAGTGGGCATTTACTGCCCTGCTCTGCTGATCTGGGAGAGTCACGTCAATAGTTTTGTGAATGCTGCCATGCTCATGGTATAAACATGCCACTTGTGGTACAAACTGCAGCTAGTCAGATTACATTCATCACTACAGAGACAGAGGTGCTTGGTTACGAGGTTGTAACTGGAGTTGTGGCACTCTGCCCTATGTCACCAGTGAAACCTCTGTCAGAAAAGCCTCAGTGGCAGCAGCACCAAATGTAATGTTTGCTTGTCCAGTCTGATCCAAATAGCTTCACATGGACAGTAAGCTTGGTAAGCAACAATAGGGAAAGGCCAGAACTACTTGAAGCATTTCCACCAGATCTGCAAAGGAATAAGGATGTCTCAGAATACAAATCCAAAAGGAAAAAGGCAGCTCTCGCCAGGGAAAAAACCCACTAAAAGTACCAGATTTGGTTTGTCAAGGACAAGGGCACATCCTGTGCCAGCAGGCTCAGCTCTGCTGCCCTGAAGCCATTCTGCTCCATTTACTGAAGCACACTGGTTTACATAAGCATGTACTAGATACAGAGAAGAAGCTTTCTGCAGCTTGGACCTGAAAGACATTTTTGTATAATCATGCAAACAGGGCTAAAAGATGCAGATTGAGAGCAAAAGCTGTAGAAAAGGGGAAGACAGACAATTCCTGTGAGAGCACAGCAAGAAAGCTGCACAGAACAGAGGGATCGCTCTTGGAAGAACAGCAAACGTTGCAAGCCATTAGTACAAAGGACAAACCTTTTCTTCTGAGCTGTAATCTGTGCTGTAACTTACATCAAAGACACTGCCAACTATCAGGGATAGCAACACTTACCTTACACCTATAAGTAGTGCTATCAGCATTGAACATATAGGATCTGCTATCATTAGACCATAGTTCTGCATCAGTATAGCAGATATGATCACACCAATACTTCCCAGCGTGTCTGCAACAATGTGTAGAAATACACCTGTAAGAGATCAATTGGTATCATTACAACTTGGTATTCCTAAAGCTAATGAAGCCTTTTAAAGCCAGGTTACAGAGAAGAGTTGCAAGAACTAGGTAACAATTTAACGTTGTTAAACTCATGGTCGATTTTTGGCCAAGTACACAGAAAATGGGCACAGGATTTCAACGTACCCATAGAACACAGAGCACGTGAAGAATTGACATTATTTTCTGTACTTAGCAGTAATAGGTATTTCAATACTCACACATTACAGTTATGAAACTCATATTCCCTGATGTGTACATATAAGAAGTACTGTATGAGATGGAAAGACTGGTAACAGCTCTGTAAAGCTTTGGAAGATGCTTATGTTTCACTGCCAGCATCTTGTAGGAGTTATTTGGCAATGAAATCCAAGACAAGGGACTTTGAGAATTAACCAACACCGCAGAGATGAACACCTCACTGTGCAGAACAGCACACTACCTTAGGAGACAAACAGGACTTTGCAGATCACCATTTAGCCTCTGGAGCCCTCTGCTGGCAAGGATGGGAACAGTCATTCAGAAACAGCTTGTGGAACACACAGCAAGCAGGCTGGTAAGGGCAAGATGCTGGGAGGGCACACGGCCACCAGAGCTGGCCCCAACCGTCAGAAGGATATTGTTGTACATTTGGGTATGCCAGATAATTACTGCCTGCTGCATGACTCAGTTTTCTCCCCCCAGTTAATCAAAGTTCAAACCTGACATTGAAATTATTAGTAATTTATTTACACTAATACTCGGGAGATCACAGACTCCAATATTGCTTCAAGCAATGTAGACAAAATTACCACCTTGTCCAACCTAACAGCTTGATGAAATACAAGCTGTAAGCTCAGGCGCCCTTTAACAATCATAGCAGTATGCATCTTCCAAATACATTCCATCTTAATATTGGTCTTCACTTGCCAGAGCACACAATTCAATGAGGCTCCTTTGGTTCCTGCATTGGGCATTCTTTCGTAGTGTTATTATTTGATGTTTTCAGCATCAGTAACAGAAGCTGAACACCAGCTTTTGGGATCTCCCTTTTAAACTGATGTTTTTACTCCAGTCAACATGGAAGGGGACTTCAAAAAATAGCTCCTATAGGAAAACCAGCATTTTCCCAGAGGCAGCCTCTAAACCAGATGTGAAAGTCACAAGCAGGCAGGCCATGCTAAACCTAACAAAACCACTATACTTTCTTTCAGCATACCTTGTAAAATCTGCTTGCTGGATCCAGCCATCCCTTCAAGAGAATTGCCACCTGTGAAGATTAATCACTGGTAGGTTACCATGCTACACAACGACTCTCTCTAATGGTATACTCCATTACTGTTTTCCTTTCTGAGATGTCTGGAACAGACAAGCTGCTCACAATTACCAGCTTTTACTTCAGCTGTTTGTTTTAAAGTCTTAAACACTTTATTAAAACACATTATTAGACAATAGATTTTATGTATGCATAAAGATCAACATGGTTTTTAATGGAAACAAATTGAGAAATAAGACCTTTCTAGTATTTAGCAAGGTAAGATCCCCCAAGAATACAAGCCATACACACAAGCAAGAGCCAGGTCAAATAAATTTGCCCACCAGAAATATTTCACTTAAGCAGGCATTTATGCCTAATGTAAACCGAGAAGAATAAGACTTGGAAAAGGTAGAACTAAGTCAAAAAAGCCTCATTAATGCCTCTGTGGAACATATCCATCCCTGGCAGTGTTCAAGGCCAGGTTGGACAGAGCCTTGAGCAACATGGTCTGGTGTGAGGCATCTGCCCACAGCAGGGGGTTGGAACTGGATTATTGTAAGGTCCTTTCCAACCCAAACCAGTCTCAGATTCTATGCCACAAACGTATTTCAAGGAAAAACCTGTTAAAGGACAGTAAATGACTTCTAGTGAAAATATACCAGAATTTATGTGAAAGTTGATTCGAGTTTCAAATTGCACAAAACTACCTTTGCTGTTCCACTGGAGTGGAGAACATGGGGAGAGCAAGGAACAGGCAGGAGGAAGGAGCTCCTGCTTTCCAGCCAAACTCTGGGAGAGCACTTGGAAAGCAAGCACCAATTTTCTACTAAGAATAGCAGAGAAAGGACAAGTAAACATTTTTATACTCTGTCACCTCCTGTCTGCAAGTAACCACATATTCCCTGCTCTGAATGTGCCCATTTGGAGTCACATCAGATCCTAGTTTATGGCTTAGGCAGGAAGGATTGACACGGCTGCATTACAGTAAGGCTTTCCTTTGCATTGTTTCAAATAGGTGGTAACCAGTGTCTCTTCTCCCATAGTGAAAGCCACTGATCAGATTCTGCATGGATGTCTCCTCACAAGATTGTTTGCCTTTATAGAAAAGATTCAAGCATAGAAAAGATACCAAGTCCTTTTTTCATAACTAGCTTTAAAACCGATTACAACTACACAAGATGGGGAAAACCTTGTATTTCAGATCCCAAACCAAGTACAACATATAAGTCGAGTCATGATGGCCTACGACATGAACTAAGTACTTACCATGACAGTAATCCTGACCATGAGAGTGTCCATGGCCGTGATCATGACTGTGCCCATGGCCATGTTTATGTTCATGACTGTGACCATGACCTCCATGACTGTGTCCATGGCTGAGACCACCATTAAATAGGGAATGGCTATGTTCATGACCTATAAACAAATGGCACCATCCAAACATACATTTAAATTGTTGAATCAAAAGATGTTTACATTTGTTTCCAAGCAACTTAAAACCTCTTCATCTTTTAGGTCATCTTAATGTACAGCTTTAATTAAGTTCAGAAAATTAACACAAGCTGTTTGACATCTACATCTATGCTTGGCAACTGTATAAACATATACCTGATGTGAGAAGTCAATCGCTTTTATACATTCCCACTTCTGAGGTAAGTTGTGCTATGCTTTTAGTACAATCGTGGAGATGTACACATAACAGAAGCGTGTTAAAAATAGCTGGTTTAAGAAACCAGGAATTGGCTATCACTCAGGCATTAAAAAATGAACAGAATCAAGTTAAATCCCTGGTTAAAGACCAAAGCCTATTTCCTTCCACCAGTCTATATCGGTTTATGTAGTAAGCTGAAAGAGATACCAATTAGCCATGCAGAAAGAAAAAACCTATTTACCGAATATATATATTTAGGCAAATACTGTACTTTGAATTTTAATGCAGAATTTAAGTTGAAAAGTATCTGAAACTGAATCAGCCCATGCTTAAGATTTGGTTTGGACGCTGCTTTGTACATTTTCCAGTCAAAACCTGCTTAACTACAGCTTAATTTTGTCCAAGTGACACTCAGCAAATCTGTCCCAGCAAGGCACAGAAGAGGGCACGTTCCAGAAAGCACATTCTGGAGCTCTAGGTCTTCCAGTTAATGGATATTAACATGGCAAGAGGCAGTGACATACCAGGGCTAGTGGTAAAACATAAGTCAATGCAGCAACGAGTCACATACCCATTTGCCAAGGATTGCCACTAAAATGACATTACAATTCAATCCTGGGGTTCTCAGGGAGCCACGGGAGGAAACAGTACTGAAAATTGTAGACATCCTACCAGAGCCATGTGAATGCCCATGACCTCCATGTTGAAAAACAAATATTCCTATAAGATTTACAATGAATCCTAGTATAGAAACAGGAAGAAGTCTCTCATGATGCACATCAGGAGGCTCCAGTGCTCTCTAAAAAACAAAACAAAACACCAAAACAAACCCAAAATCACAAACCCAAAAGCAGTTTTACAATCTCTTTACATCATTAAAAGACACTGAAAAACCTAGAAATCACTCAGGACCGTTTTTGGGAAGGCACACGGACAATTGTCACTGTCTGAAGTGGAAGTTATTATTAAAGTACAGCAGAACATTCTGACAGTCTTTTATCACAAGATTTCAATATGCTGCAGGATGTGACTCAACACCGTATGAACACATTCAAATGTTGTACAATGTCGACTGATCAAGTCATCCAAAAGCTTCCAAGAGTCTAGAATGCCACTGCTTCCTTTCTGCCCAGAAAGATGAGAGCACGAGAGGAATGGAATGAAGGCTGAGAACAAACTGCAGCTTTTTCTTAAAACTGCTAAAATCTAGATTGGGTTTTTTTTTTCCCTTTTTTAGTTCTTTTTTACCCTCTTTTCTTTGGAAGTTTTTCTTCAGTGAGATATTATAGGCCTAACACAATTTGCATCCTGAAGCTGTGTTGGAGTGTAAATTACTATTGATGGGGGAGAGAAACATTCACCATCTGCCCCCAGGTATGAAAGGTACAGGGAACAGCAAGACAATGAAACTTGAAGTAGATGTAACATTTTAAAGCAACAGAGAGGAGTCACCATCACAAGCAAAACCAGCACTTAGCATGGGAGCTAAGACCAGCAGAAAACCAGTGATGTTTCAACATTAAGCTAGACCCTTCCAGTAGCAGCTTTTTGTATTTCTAGCAACTTCTGTTGCTGTTTCTAGCTCTGAACTTTTCATGGTTTTAGCAATTTCAATCCAGTTTGTACTGATCCTGAAATATTTACAGGCTCATTTACATACAGGATATGTTCCTGAGAACTCTTCCCAGTTGTCAAGTAAAAAGAAAACCACTAGAACGTATTCTGAACTAGAAGTCTAAACAAACTTAGAGTGCATCCCCCACTAAAAAGCAAAAGGTTTAACATACACTGATCAGAATCAGTTTTACTCTTAAGCCTACCTCGCTTCAGTGCAGACCTGCTTGATGGCTACATTTAGATCTTGAAATTATCACCTGAATCATCTTGTAAAAAGAAATCAAGTGCTCTTGTAAATGTTAAAGCTATTACTACTTGCCAGTTCTATCACACCATGATATGGCAGAGAATCCTTTTTCTCTGATATGTTAGACCAACTTCTTCACAGGATGTGGCTTATGACTAATGGCTGTCCTCTGAATAACTAGCATTTATCTCTCTTTATTGGCCTCATTTGTCCATTAACAATGAGAAATGGAGATCCTTCTATGACATGCTTAACTGCCTGAAAAAGGATAGGGTAGATCTCACAGAACCTTTACACAGAGTCAAAACACTCTATTTAAGAAGCTAGTACTGATATGGAAAAAGCTGGTTACTGGGTCACAAACCAGAAATTTTAGGTGGCCTCATTCTCTGCTTAAATCCCAGATTTTTTAACCAATAAGAACACAGTTTATTTTTTTCAGTTCAATTTCACTGATTTAACCCCCGTTAAGTACGTTCTACAAACAGCAATGTGAGCATTGATAGTGCAAAGAACCCCATAACATACCTCAACACCCTCAGAAAAAATGAAGAACGCTGTAAAGATGAGGAATAAACCATTTACAAAACCAGCCAGTACTTCTGCTCGAACATACCTGCAAGAAACGAACAACCAAGAGCAGATCAGAAGTGGAACTCACGAGACTTGGGGTGCAGTCTTCTAGTTCTCAGCTGTATTACACAGGGATTTGCTAAATGGAAGATGCAGTAAATGAACTACAGTAGGAAATTCACTATGTTGTATCATGACAGAAATTACCTGATCCAGAAGAGCCATTACCTGATCTAGATGAAAGAAGGCTTTCCATATGACAAAATCTTCCCATTTAAGGTGCTCTCTACTGGAAATTATAGTATAAACGCATATGTGGAAGCCACAAAGTCAGATAATCATGTGAGACGCCACACATTAATTTGCCCCTCTCTAGCAGGGGGATTTTTAGTACAAGTAGAAATTAACTACTTCAGACACTAAAGTTTTCCAATACAAAGCAGTCAGGTTAGAGTAACATGTAAGCCCAGGGTAGCAAGCATCACACTTAAACTGCGCCTGGTCTCTAATAAATGGAACACCAGCTGTTTAGCTGCAGAGCAGTAATTAACACAGAACTTGCTTTCACTGCAATTAGTTCACAGTATAATCAATTCTTCCAAATGGATTTCTAGGCACACTGGAGTTTCCACCTTAATTAAACAGTGCTTTAAGTTTCAGACTACGCAATCCGTGCTCAGGCAACACAGTGGAAGCTACATGCTGACATTCAGGTCAGTAATGCCATAGCAGATGCAGCAACCCGTTACAGCTCATTGCTGTTAATTAATCATATCACCAATTTAATAACATTGCATCACCAGTATTGCTTCATAGGGCGCAACTGCAATGTGCAATGGAAGCAAATGCCCTTGGACCAGAATCAGGTGGAGCAGCTATACCCATGAAGGTGGTATGGGATGAGGGAGTTACTAACTTCACGGTTGACATACGTTGCCTTCAAAACCCACACTGAACATCTTCCCTAACGTTCTGTGAACAGAGGTTTTGTTCATAAGACTGAAAACTTTCTACTAGGCATTTACTGAGGTAGGCAAAGGTAACAGCCTGAAGTTCACTGAAGTACATAAAGGTAACAGCCTGAAGTTCACTGAAGTACATAAAGGCTTCTTACCCATAGGAGAAAGCATCGTTTGACCTCCATTTTGAAATAACTGAAGCTGCTAATCCAGCCAATAGAGCAGTACAGTCAAAAAACATATGAAAAGAATCTGAAATTAGACCTAAACTGGAAAAAAAAAAAAAAAAGAAAAGCAAACAGGGAAAAGAAAAGTTAAATTCCATGTTACATGTTTAGTATGAAAAACCAGCATTTAGTCCTTTACATACTAGCAGAACACACTGTGTCTGACAGTCAGGCAAGCTTCTGCTAGCACACAGGATACAGCCACACTAGACGAGCAATACAAACACGGTGACAACTGCTTTCGTCAGCCTTGGGAAGGCACTTGGGAAGAGTGCTTGGCAAAAAGTCCTCCTAGCATATGATTCTGGAGGTAGCAGAGCGTGGTTTCCATAACACAAATCACAGACCCCAGAGTAGATGCACCCACAGCTGCACCTCTCGCCAACACAATTATAGTGGCAGGTATTTGTTCTTCCATTTCAATGTATAGTTTGACCATATGAGCAAAAGTGGCAAGAAAAGAATACACACACAAGCTGCACTTAAATACAGACCCCACATAAGTGCACTCTGCAGCCAGTTAAAAAGCAAATTAGGTTTAAAGATTCCCCTATCTGAAGGGGACCTATAGGGATGCTGGGGAAGGACTCTTCATTGGGGACTGTAGCGACAGGACATGGGGTGATGGGTTTAAACTGAAACGGGAAGTTTAGACTGGATATAAGGAAGAAATTCTTTACTGTAAGGGTGGTGAGGCACTGCAATGGGTTGTCCAGGGAAGTTGTGAATGCTCCATCCCGGGTGGTGTTCAAAGCCAGGTTGGACAGAGCCTTGGGTGACATGGTTTAGTGGGAGGGGTTTGGCACGGGGTGACCTTAAGGCACTTTCTAACCCTGACTATTCAATGATTCTATGATACTGCTTTTCTATCATACACAATGTATGTATCGGTTAACTCTGCAGAACAGTTCTAGTGCTACTGTACGACGACCACCAATGCCACCAGTGATGGCAGTAAGCACTTACAAAAGTAACACTCTCAAACCTGTTTTCAAACTTGATTCTTTGGAAGATTTTAACACACAGGGAAAATCAGCCAGAAACTGTTACTGAAACAAGCTCCCATACTAGCTCTGAACCAGAAATCATACAGCAAGTTATGATGGCACTGTGCTCACAACTGCAGACCCCACAAGGGCAACACTCCCCAGAGGTGCAGTGCCAACACAGCTGGACTGCTTTCACGACCTAAGCTAACGTGTCCAAGGAGCCAAAGGCACGTGCATTTATCAACAGAGGTCAGCACAGACTGCAACACAATTCACCACATGGCATAAACACGCTCTGTGCTACAGGTACAGTTCTGAGTGATTCAACTGCACAGATGACAGGAAGATCTGAGGCTTTTTTGGTTTAATTATAGACCCAGCCTGGTTTGGGCTGGAAAGGACATGAAGCTACTCCAGTTCCACCCCCTGCCATGGCCAGGGACACCTCACACTAGAGCAGTTGCTCCAAGCCCTGTGTCCAACCTGGCCTTGAGCACTGCAGACACGGGGCAGCCACAGCTTCTCTGGGC
>JASSUY010008986.1:0-11171 GCA_032466535.1 Forpus xanthops
GACTCTTCATGAGGGACTGTAGTGAGAGGACAAGGGGTAACGGGTTCAAACTTAAAGAGGGGAAGTTTAGATTGGATGTGAGGAAGAAACTCTTTCCTGTAAGGGTGGTGAGGCACTGGAATGGGTTGCGCAGGAAAGTTGTGAATGCTCCATCGCTGGCGGTGTTCAAGGCCGGGTTGGACACAGCCTTGGGTGACATGGTTTAGTAGGAGATGTCCCTGCCCATGGCGGGGGGGGGGGTTAGAACTATATGATCTTAAGGTCCCTTCTAACCCTAACTATTCTATTTTATTTGTGCAAGGATCTGAGCATCTCTTGCTGTTAGCACAGAAGAACTGAGCATGTTCCAGTTCTCTGTCAGGGTTACTTCTATTTTGATGGACTGCATCCACCTGCAAGGAACCTGTTTCTGCAGAATTTATGGAAATGCGCGGATTCCTTGCTAAGGGCTAAAGAAAGGTAATGTATCACACCACAAAAAAAGCCTTCAGTTGCCTCTCTCAAACTTTTCCACTATCTGATAATGGTATCCCTAACTACTTATTAGGGATAGTGTTTGAACATTATGGCAGCTGGCTCCTACACATATTGAACTCTGACAAAGAAGAATTTTGAAGTAGGACAGGGCACAGCATCAAAGGTCAATGTCTGAAGGAAGGTTATTCAGTCTGCAAGGTGTTGGATTAATCTGCAAAATTTAGAGCTATGGGAGACCCTGGCAGTTGCAATATCCAGATTTCAGTTCCTGTTACGGCAATAATGCAGTACTTTATAACACTTATGACAACTCTTAATTTTATTTTATTTTATTTTTATTTAGGTGCTAGCAATGTGCAGGATCTAAAACCAACAAGCAAAGACAGAATTTGCTTACCAAACTTGGTATGACTGCATTGTAATTTTTCTTCACAGCTCACACATAGAAGTTATTATGTTTTTTCCCTAGATTTTTATTTTAATAATATGTTATATGTGACATCCTTTGAAATTGGGGAAATCTGTCTAAGCATTTATTGAAGTCTCATTCTATCTGCCCTTGCTTGTATAAAGTTATTTCATAAACATCTCATTTTGACAAAGGTGTACTTATAATGGAGTAGCTCAACATGGATTGGCTGACTCTTACCAAAAGAGTGAGTTTCATCAAAGCGTAAAACAGAATCTTTGGTCTAGAAAACTTAAATAAAATTTCATACATTCTCCATACAAAACTATATTTTTGTTAATTACTGTGTTCAGCGCCTGAATATACAAGCTAAAAGGAACAGAGTGTAAACTCCCCCTGTGTACTGTGACAGCAATAGCAATTGCCGGGTACTGCAATCCAGTCCTCATTACTTTGAAATGACAGGTGATTGAAATTTTTGGGTTCCCATTTTTTTTTTTTAACTGGTTCTTAAAATGCAGAGGTAAAACCTGTCATCTATGGTGTTGTTATGCAGCTTAGACAAGTAAATATGTTTTTTTACTAGACCTTACCCAACACAAATGCATCATCACTTAGGATTCCTATGAACATGTATATTAACATCTGTAATGAATTGTGTGACATTTTCAGAACATGTTGGAAAGATTTGGAAAAGGAGAAATGCTTATCAGGATGGTCTGGAGATATTACTGCAACCTGATACTGCTTTCTTGAAGATAAACAAGTAAAGGATACTCAGTTGAGGAAAAGAAACCACAACAGAAACAGAAAGCATAACTTTGGTTTCTGAGTTGTACTTGGAGTCTCATTGCTAGAGAAATCCAGGCACAACACTTGCCTCTGTCAACCACCTCAAAACTTGCCAATCTGACACCAGTGCTAATCTGTGTAATATACTGCTTTTAGCTTCCATTTTGGAGGTGTTCAAAAGACTCAGCCTCAACTAGCTAAACCTTAACCAGAGGGCAAAAGTAAAGACAGGGATGGTAAGAAACAGGGTAGGAAAGGCTGGTTAAAAAAAAAAAGAAGAAGAAGAAAGAAAGAAAGAGAAAAAAAAAAAAAAAAGACCAAAAAAAAAAAAAAAAAAAAAGGAAAAAGTGGAAGAGGACAGCTATTGGACTTGTACCTTTCAAAAGGTACCTGGCAGCCAGGAAAAGCTGAAAAGCTGACAGGGATCCTGGTATCACCTGCTCTCTCCCATTAGGACTGTCTTGCCATGGCATCTCTCAGACTCAGGGTGATAATGGCACAGTGGTATTAATACAGTGGGCTCTGGAGTCCCAGGCACAACAGTGAAACTTATTTGTCTTAGTTTCATACCATACTAATATCCAAATCAATTTGTGATCATCCAGAATAGCCATTTGCTCATTGTTTTTTCAAAACTAATTGCCTCTAATTTTAAGTGGAACAATTTGGGGCGAAGAAGGTCGTTAGTTTCTGTGCTCCCACTTACAAGTACAATCTCAGCATTCCCACACTTGTGACATATCCAAAAAGCTTTGATTTTTTTAGATTAATTCAATTTTTCTGTCTGTGGCAAATTTTTATGAGCATTGTCCTATAAGGGAATGAACTGGATTTCTGTTACTTTCAACAGTTACTTTGAGCTGGGTGCTAAATGCCTCTGCTCATCTTTGCTGTTTGATATGCAAGATAATTGTTCTGTCTGAGACACAACTCCAGGATGTCTGTGTCTGTGAAGCTGAAGAGTGATTAGATGCTTTCTTCTGAGGAGCAGAGTTTACACTTGACATCCACCTTAGCATTTTCTCATGGTAACTTCAGCAGGGCATCAAGACAATTGAGAGTCACTGTCCACCACACCACCCTCCTTGGGATGGGAGGGTTCCCATCACCTTGACTGGGAAAGTGACTTCACTGGTTAGCAGGACAATGCAGGGGTATTTCTACACTAATCTTGTCTGTTTCCCTCACACCTGCAAACAAAGTTCCAGCCTGATTTATAGGTTCTGACACATACCAGTAAAGTCAAATTGATGAAGATGACTTGTAAACTGGAGTACCCAATGTTTATTGTAATTGCCAGTGCATTACCATCTTAAAATTTATTATGACATTCACATTCAAAGTAATAATATACAGATTCATAATAGCTTCTTTAGAAATATGTGTGGTAATTTTAACACATTTGCAATAATGAACTTCAGTGCTCAAAATATTTCTTTACCTAGGAGGAAGCAGCAGAGACATTCAAAACCAGAAAGGTAAAAATTTTCAGAGATTACAACTGCGCTGCATCCAGATAAATAAAGACAATCCTGGAGTTCAAGCATCAGATGATCTCAAAAAGGACAAGGATTTACTCTGCATCAAGTAGATGCAGAGGTGATCTTTTTTCCAGTCACTGTAATGATTCAGACAGCTGAGCATCTACCCCAGGCATGGGGAGGGGTTAGTGTTGCACACCAGCCATCCAGCCTAGCTACTGTGCTGGTGGGAGACCTGACGGGGTTTGAGAACTCATCTTCAGAGTAGTTTATCTAGAAGCAGCAGCAGCACAATATGTTTCCATCAGTCTTTCTGCTTCAGTTTACTTTCAGATTATTTGAATCTGATTTTGCTCCAACTAGCCCATATCCAATACCAGCATTCCCATCATGTTCCTTGGATGCAGAATGGCTTTTCTCTCTTTGAGCTGCTCACCAATTTTTTCCGTACTCTTTCTTGTATTTGCTTAAATATGGACATATATCTCATGGCTTTAAACATAATAAGAAGAGAGATGCTGTATGTGATCTTGCTCTCAGTGCTGTCTCTGAGAATCTTGTGAATTTTGCAAATTATATCAGGTTAAGCACTGAAATGTGCTTCTGATTTCCTGATGAGCTGCTTTTGTCACTCATCCTGGGCATCTGATCTCTAGGTGCCTAAGTATGGGGCTCCACTTAATCTGAATGTCTTAAGAAATTATAAAGCACAATGATAGCATTATTAATGCTTATAGGGCACATTGGCTGTGAGACTGAGCATTGTGCATCACTGTAAGAGTATGTGGCCTAGTGAAACAGTGATCTGGAGATCATAGGAAGGAGACAGAGAGTCCAGCAGCCAGAAAGTTTTGAAAATGATGTAAATTCACACAGGGCATCAGTGATACAGAGAAAAGGAGAAGGGGATGTGATGAAGGAAAGGCGGCAGAAAAGAAGTAGAGAAGAGAGTGAGAAAAGTACCCTCCTTGTCTTGAAATAAGAATTTTGTGATTGCCCTAAGAAATAACAGGAGAAAACAATTTGCACACTCACCTGCAGGTAATAATATCCCGCTCCTAAAAAACAGAGTAAAATAAAAAGCAGCTCAGATATCTCCCAGGTGTCAGTAATCAGTGAATTTTTCCTTATGTAAATGAGGCTTCCTCAAGCACCGCCTATCTCTCATCTCCTGTCTGTCTCTCATCTCCTGTCTGTAGCAGAAAGCAGTGTGTAGACTACAGAGCCATTAATTCACACTGAGGCTGATAATCGCAGATTATCCTTTCAAGGTGTTTCATTCACCATGCCAGGTTTCACATGTTTCTAAAGCATGTTACCACAGTCTTACTTTGGGTCCATGCTCTTGCCTGGTAGCCTGGAGGAGCTGGTGCCAGGACCAAGGAAGAAGCAAAGTGCCTGAGGCACTGAAAGGTGGGCTACTGACCAGAATACTGCAGTCAAAAAGGACTTATAAGATGGCACACTTCACAGCATGACACAGCCTCTCATTTTGTCCCTACTCTTCCACGTGGCCCAATGCTCCGGGTACCTCCCTGCATATGTCTCCTCTCAGAAGGATGGTTTGCATAGCTACATTTTGGCATGAAGATGTACTTGTCACTTTGTTAGCTAATCTAAATAAATGTATGTGCTCCTTTTCATTCCATTCACCTTTTTTTTTTTTTTTTTCTGACTAGAGCTGTTACATGGTAAGCAAAGGAAAAGATTTGAATACTGTACCTCAGGAGTTCAGCTGCAGCAGTCTCAGCAACAAAACTAGGAGTGTCTTCAGAATCATCCAAGGAATTAGCACTCCAACTTGTCTCACTTCAGATGTACTTTAGGTACCAAATATTTCCAGCTGCATGTAAGGTCGCTGTAATTTATTTATTTTAGTCTGAGTACTGCAGCATGCTCTTTTTGCTGTATGTCACACTACTGCTCCCTGCTGCCCAAGTCTATTTTGTATCCACAGATACATTTTATGCCACCTATGCCTGAGATCGTATACTGACTGAATAACAGGCTCCTCAGAAGCAGAGGGGCTGTTTGCTGTCAATGAGATGATTGTCTCACCATGATTAATTACTGTGAAATTCCCACAGAGATTTAAAATCATGATTAATTACAACAAAATGCACAGAGATCTTAAAGACTAAATTCTACAGCTAGCTAAGTTTACCCAAGAGTTCCGGCACATCCTGCATCTGGGGACACTTCTGCAACATGCAATCAGTGGATAAAACTCCCATAGAACATATGGAAAATTGTCAGAAAAAGGTTAAACAAAAATAGCTAGTAGCAAGTTCTGTGACAGTATTTGTAGATAGTCAATGACTGAGGTGTTAGTAGTCTATTCCTTAACTGCTCCTTTGTTTTACCTTGAAGATACTATCTCATTTACAAAGGAAAATATCCTTTCAGAGAAGCAATTATATTGTTGGTGGTGCTTTTTTTCTTATTTGCCATGCTCAAAGACATAACAATTTCCAAAAGGTTACATTCCTTCAGAGTACAGAAATCTAGATCCCATCTGAAGGATGCATTTCTTTCCTATTTTATTCAGCACAGAGGCTGAGAAGATTAATAAGCTCCAGTATTTTAAATTAAGCTTATTACAGACGTAACTTTGAATAGGTTTGCAATCATCTTCTGAAATCCCACATTAAAAGAACAGCTATGACCAACTTACTCCCTTTTCTAGGAACTTTCCCAAAGACCTTTATCATTCACATAAAAGCCAGAGTCCAGATAACTGTATCATGTGGTAGGGAGGGAAGAGACAGACAGTCCACTCAGACTGCTACCATATTTAATGCTTACTGGATTCATGATAGCATCCTCCCTTCTGTCAGATGAATGTTTATAAGCACACTCATGCTTCACAAGGTAGAAGCAATCTGATGTTATGCTGGGAGGGCTAAGAAGGGGCAGAGGACTTGGCAGTGAGGCTTTCTCTTTCCTGAACAACAAGTGACTGCAGAGCACTGCAGACTGTTGGCTCCTCCAACTTGGTAAAACCCCATCAAAACACAGGCTCTTTGAATGAGAAAAATGTATTATGCTAATAATTTCAATCCTTCTTCAGTTATCCATGAAAAGCTTCACTGCGTTATTCAATATTTTTCAGTCTAATGCACTGAATTAAGTCCTTTTAAAAAGTTTTGTTCCTGTAACACTCAGAATTTTTACTGAATTTTATATTTGGGCTTTCTGGAAAAGTATTCCTTTCGCCATTTCTCTCTGCCAGTTGCAATCTATTTAACAGATGTTTACAATGTCCAACATGTTGCAGTTAAAACCACAGGGAAAAAAAGGTGCTCTGAGTAGTGGGATTCCTAGTCGAGACAATTTACTCCAACTCACCAACCTATATAAAACCAAGAACTGTAGACACCTTTAAATAAATACATGTTACAGATAAGCTGTAGGTGCAGAGTACTGGTGCCCATTGGTAACAGACACTTTATGCATGGGGATTATATTCTACACAGAGGTTTGGTAGACACTGCAGGGCTTTTTTTTTCTTTTAGCAGGCTTATAAAAGGAAGATCACACAATCAGACCTACTAAAGCCAAAGCAAACTCCTTTCCCTTGCCTCCTCAGAGCTTTCCATTTCCTCCAGTTTTACAAGCCTAACTGAAGAGAAGCTGCTGCCAAAACACCATGACCTATCAAACCTGTATTCCTTTGGTACAATTATTATTTTAATAAAGAAAAAAAACAGAGGTAGATTCAAATGTAAAATAAAAAAAAAAAAAAAAAAAAATCGAAATTTGACCTGGAAACATCCGTCCTTTTGCTAGTTAGACATTTTCACACATGCAGTGTTCTTTTGGGAACAGCTATTGAAAAGGCTCCAAAGTATCCTTAGGCTAACGCTCAGAAGAGGGCAAACTATGTGTGTAAATACTGTGTAAAGAATTTGTGTGTAAATAATATTGGAGAACATTAATCTTATCTAAGAATTGGGTCAAAAAATAGGCATCTTCTCTCAAAAAATGTACAAACTAACCACATAGAACTGAGAGTAAAGTTAGCATTAATGAAGACAGGAATTTTCTAAGACAAACAGAAAAAAGCAGGAAATCATTAAAATCTATAAATGCAAACATATGACCCACTGACACATGAATTGAGTAGGAGTTAGATATCCTTCTGACAAACAACTCCAAACTGGACCAGCCTGGGAAACTCAGTCTGTGTATGAGTACCTTAGCACAACTACACAGCTGGTCTTGCTCCTCTATTTGTGGCTGTGGAAAGAAAAATAATTAAAACCAACCACGGACTGGCATAATGAAATGCAGCTATGAGGAACAGCTTCTTAATGGAGAAGCACAGATGTTCTATGCACGATGGCTATAGTTTAAACGAAAAAGTGTCATTGTTTGTTCATTGTTTAAATTAATGATACCTCAAAGGAGAGATTTGAGGACATGCACACTTGAGGAGCCTATAGCTAAGGTAAAACTAAATTGTTATCTCTGCTCTGCTCTGTGTGAAAAGAAAATGGTTTTCATGTGCATGGAAATCGAAAGATAGAAAATTGTACTTAGGGTATAAGGGGAGACCAGGAGTGAAAGGCAAAGAACACGGACAGCAGTAGCCTCCCATCAGCAACTGAAAATCAAATTTTGCTCCCAAAAATCTGGAACTACTGCAGTTGGTGGGAAGGCAACATCACTGCCCAGAAGCCCACAGACTGGCAGTATGCTGGTACTGGGACAGGAGCAAGAGGAAATGGTACATGAACTCCCAGAGCTTGTTCCATTCAGCAGAGGTGCCCAAGTCAGCCATACCTTACTACTGCACAGACCCCCTCCACCAAGTTCTCCTTTGCCACAATACCACAGGCATCCTGAGCAACATTTAGGATGCTGCTACAAGAGAGCAGAGCCTGCCTTGCTGAGAGCAAGGTCATCAGCAGCCACTCATGGTGAGCACTCCCACTCCCTTTATTTATTCTGCACTTCAGAGCAACCGCTGCACAAGATCATAGTTAAATCTGATGCTATAGTGGACCTCTCAAGTGTGGTGGCAATGGAAGTAATACCTTATATTTTATCTGTCAGTAAATAAAAGATACCAGCTGGGTGCCCGCAGTTCTTCTCCCAGTGCCTACCTTAACTTGGGCATTTCAGATCAGCTGTAGATGGCAGCCTTTCCTTCCTCCTTGGAGAAACAATGACACCCTCTGCATAATGCACTTACAATGAAAGGGAAATGCCAGTTAGCCTTGTTGCTGCTTAAAATAGGAGACTTTGAAGGGCTCTATAAAATAATGCTTCTGGGGATTTTGCTTTTCAAGTCAGCACTGGCTACTAATTCTGATTATACAGGTCAGTTATACAGCAACTAATTATGTACAAAACTGGAAACAGCCCCATATGATCCCCAAATCTGTTTCACCAGCATTTCTCCCCACTAACTGTGCAACAGAATCAGGTGGATTCCATTTAATGAGCAATAAACCTGACTTTTCTATACACACTTTACCACTGTAGAAAAAAATCTGTGACAGAAGAAGCTTAAGAATCAGATTAAGACAATAAGACAACTACAGAGAAAAGAAATCCAGGCAAATTCTTATTGCTTAAAAAGTGTCAGATTTATTCCATCATGGGGAAAGAATTGCCAGTCAGAGCCACTTTCTTAAGACAGGAGAGAAAAGAGGGACAATGGGTTGAACAAGTAAGAGTTTTCATTGTAGTTCATACACTTCAGGATAATGCAGGATTTCATTTTTCCTTCTCTTTTGCCTATTCCTCTCTCTGCTTCCTCCTTTTATGCTACCTTACATAGCTGTCAATTTGAGAGTAAAAGAGTCAAGGTGCTCTACAGAAGAGTCAGTGCCACAGAAGGTGTGGGGAGTTGTCAAAAAGCTTTGGCTAAAGAAGAAAATCCCTGATTCCCACTGCTCAAATGCATAAATTCACCACTAAACATCATGGAAAATATTTTGCTGGAAACAGAGGTACCTCCATGCTTCAGGAAAATTAATCATCAGAGCCTAGCATAAAATACAGTCACAGATACTTGTTGGTTTGTAAAGTTAGCTCATAAACATGTGTGGAATTATTTTGCAACATGTATTAAATGCAGCACAAAATGACGCATGGATTCTTTTGGCAAAAAAAGAATGCTATCACCTGCCTATGACAGAATTTCACTTTTAACATTTTTCTGTGACTGTAATGGAAATCTGTTTCTATCTCTGCTTTATTCACACAGATATGTTGCTGGGAAGACAATTCTCCTTGCTAAGCAGTAGCTAGAGGCTGGGAGAAAAGCAACTTAATGAGATTCATTACCTGAGAGTGACTGGGCAGGACACTAGTTAATATTAGTTTTGCTTTGTATTGTGCCTACATCATTGCATGTGTCCAGCTAAATTGTTCTTAGAAGCAAATAGAGGTGACACAATAAATATTATCATTTTGTTCTGTCCAAAACAATCTGTACCTTAATGCTTTGACAAGCATAAGCAGCCAGTACAGGCTGACTAACTTCTGGCATTAAAGTCAATGCACCACAGTCATCAGTACTTCAAAGTTTTCAGTTTTGCTAACTGTGGTAGGGTTGCCTAAATTATGTAGCTACACAAACTTTTGCATTTCTCTTAACAATCCCCTGTCAGGCAGAGATCTCATCCAGGTTCAGTTGTCTTTGTTTGTTTTTAAAAGCTTGTATCTGCAGTAAATACCAGTAGTTTATAGTCAGCTGTGAGAAGCATTATTGACCTTCAGTCTGCATACGCAGCTCTCCACCTGCTCTACCTCTTTGCCTTGCACACAACTTATATCTTCTGAGTACTGTGAATTAGTAATTATACACAAGACTCACTGCTTAGATAGACACACAAAATCAGGGACAGAAGGGACTAAGGTAAAGAATAATAAAAACTGGAATAAGAGATACAAGCAAATGAGAGGGAGGAAGGACAATAAGGTAGAGACCATCCTCAGGGTGGGGCTAAGGGAAAAGAGAGAATTGCTTCAGCCAATTCCCTTTATATTACCCACATTCATTTATAACTTGAATGGATGAATAAAAACATATTTTTATTCCCAGTTATCCTGCTAGCTATAAGTGTGGAAAATATGGTAAGTATCCTCTCTGAAATCCATTCCCTACTTCTCATCTCCCACTGTGTGCAGATACTAAAGTTACAGTAATTTAAACTACTTCTTGATGGAGTTCTTTAGCCTCCTTAGGTATGGGAGCAGAGAGTTAATCACTGCTTAACTTCAAAGCTCATTTTGTCACTTGGTTTAAACATTAACTCTCAGAAAGACTAGTCACATAAAATCTAAATCTGTGAAACACTCAGCACTGTCCTTGAGGCTTAATGCCCTCAGCTGCCTTTATCTTCTGGAGGGGGGCTTAGGATGAGGTCATTAAAAGCAATCACCAAGAAGTCATGCCTGATTACTCTTTCAATTAGGGCTTGATCCCACAGGCAGTTATGTGCTGTAAGTGCAGAATCCAAAGGCGGGTGCTGAATACTCAGTGTTTGCTTACTGCCTCGTCAATGAAACTCAATAACTGAGCAAATGAAGGCAGAGAGGGAAGAGAAATGTGATTTGTGATACATCCAAATTTCTGCAGCCTCCATGCTGAGTCCTGAAGAGGAGGCAAGGTGGGCATGCCCAGCACAAGCTGCTTAAGATGAGAGACCATAACATCACTGAATGTGAGTGAGGAATTTCAGGTGCTACCTGTGTGACAGAACTAGCAGGTGACTCAAGGGTGATGGTCTTGGAGATAAATCCAGAATAACATGAGACCAGAAGTAAGTGAAAGGCCATTATTTGTCAATATTTGTCACTCAGTTGGCCAGGTCCATGAGCAAGGCAGCTTTTTTCCTGTGATTCCCGAAAAGGAGACTGAAGTCAAATTTGGTGCAACGTAGAAACTTTATTCACAGCGCTGGATGCACGGGGGATCATTCCACCTAACGTGCATGCTGTAAAGGCCGCGGTTTCCCCTTTATATAGACAATTCAAATCCTGTTACCCAAACCATG